>QJOA01000221.1:0-92334 GCA_004155915.1 Monosporascus sp. CRB-9-2 | reverse complement strand
TTAAAGGCAGTCGTCGTAAAAAGGTTAAGATTAAGGAATAAAAGTATGGCGTTTGCGGTAAGCCCGGATATAATGCGCGTACTTATAAAGAAGTTGTAAATACGTTTAGCGAAAAAGAATCCGATTAATTTAAATTGATTTAGTATGTTATAATTGTATTATTTGGATTTGTTGTTACGAAATGCTAAAAAACGGTCCGTTTATTGGTTTGGACCGTTTAATGGTGTAGTACGTTAACGCAATTTTAACCAGGCCTTATAAATTTAAACTTTTTTATCAGATAATTATAAAAATAAAAATATTTTTAACGTAAATATTATTCTATAAAGTAATGATTTTTTGAACCCGAATATAAATAATAATTAACATTAAATAATTCCGTTTTAATCAAAAAATCTTTTAAAATTATTATAGTTTTTTTTTAAAAAGCCTAAATCTATTTATACTTTTTACATATTATATAACATAATAACGTTAATTATATTAAACGGTTAATACCGATATTATTGATTCTTTTTTATAAGGCCGGTTAATATAATTACGGCAAAAAAATGTTTTATTTCGAGTAAATAATACGCCTTACCGTATTAAATTAAGTATTTATTAATTCGATTTTAACGTTAAATTTAACGTTTATAAAATTTAAAACAAAAATATAAAAAATATTTAATCGAAAAAATAAATATTATAACCTATAACTTATTAATAAATTCTACCGTTCGAAAATTAATATATATAACGTTAATATTATTTTTTTTCGGGATTCGTTTTTAATCGGGTATCGTATTTTTTTAACGTAAATTTTATATTCGTTATATTTTTTTTCAAAATAAGTACTACATTTTTTGAAACTTTCGTACCAAAATTATTAAACGCGCCCATTATTTGCTTTATAATTTTTGGCTTATAAAGGAATATTTATCTTGGGTTAAAAAAGATAATTAAAAATTTAAAAATATTTTACCGTAAAACGTAAAATTACGAAAATTAAATTTGTTAATTTTAACAATATCGTACTTATTAATAACGACAAAAATAAATTTAATTAATTAAATATAATAAAAAAACAAAAAGTAACTTATAAATAATTTTAACGTAATTACTCGAAAATCTTTTCATAAAATCTTTTTTAAATAATTTAGCTTTAAATATTTATAACCTATTTTATACGGGAAAAAGTTAAAAATTTATAGTACAAATTATAAATAATTCGGTAAATAGTCCTAATTAAAACTATCCGTCGTTATTTATATTATTAAAAAAATAAGCAAAATAAAGATTTATCGGATAAAAACGAACCGTTAACATAATTTTTCGCCTTTTTATTATTTTTACGTTTTATTATACCCGATACAAAGATTTTACTATAATTTTAATATTAATAAACTTCCGAATTTAACGTAATCCTAATTAACCGTACGTTATTTATATGTTTAATTTTATAATTATATATATAAATCTTTCGTATTATAATAAATTAACGTATAAATAACATTATATTATTTATAATTAAATATGTTATACAATTTCGTATTAACTTATATATTTTATTCATAATTAATTTACTAACTAGGATTTTTCCGTACTTTTTAAAACTCTTTCGTTCGGTTTTACGCTTTTTAACGTATTATTATAACCTATACATTAATAACCCTATTTATATTATAAAGACATAAAATTATTTTCGTTTTAAACGTAATATCCGGGTTTAAATTCCTTTAAAAAATTTATTTAAACCGTATAATAACGCTTTATATTTTAGGACCGTATATAAACATTTTTTGCCGTGTTTTTATACGTAATTTACATATTTATTACCTTTATAATCCCGTAAATTATAATATCCATAAAACGGCTACATAATATATATTTCCTGACCAGCCGGCCCGGTTTATAAAGTTATAACCCTTTTTTTGCATTATTGATAAAGTATTTAATTTATATATTCTTTTCGTTAAATTACGAAAGCCGTAATTAATTAAAAGCCCGTATTTAACTTAACAATCCAATAAGTTATAAAGCCGGTATAATACGCCATAACGTATATACTATTTTTTTCGGACGTTATTAATTAAAATAACTTAAACAGCATTATTAATATTTAACGTTTATATAAATATTATACCTTTTAAAAATTAAAAATCTTATTTATAATATAAACCTTTTACGACATTATTAAACTTAAATATTATTATTAATCGTAAAAATTTGTTAATTAACATAAATTAAACTTCAGGTTAAAACGTAAAATATTTATAACTTTTCAATTTTTCTTTATAGTAATATACCTTTATAGTATATAATTAATATTAAAAATCGGCTACGTATAATATACACTTTCCGTAAAAAAAAGCTTTATATTTAAAAATAATCGAATATTATTTAACTAATATAACACTACTTTATTTAAAATAAGGCCGTAAATTATATTATGTTACGAATTATCTCGGTAACGGTTCTGGTTATTTTCTGGATTAAAATTTTATTATTCGTTTTAAAAATTATTTAATAATAATAAATTATTTACTAAAGGTAAGTTATTTATTAAAAGTAAGTTATTTATAAAAACAAGTTATTTATTAAAATCAAACTATTTATCGAAAGTAAACTGCTTATTGGAAATATTATTAACAAATTTAACCTATTTAATCAAAATTTTAAAACTCTCCGGATTTATTTAGGATATATTATAAGCAGGATTTAAAAAGGCCTTTTTTAAATAATCGTTAAAATCGTTTATTTTTTGCAATATTATAAAATAATAAAAATATATATTATTATAAAGATTTTAAATATTAAATAAAAAGGTACCGAGTTGATAATTATTATATTAAATATATATTAATTTAATATATTATATATAATAAAATATTTTAAGCTATATAAAATAATATTAATTATTTATTAAATAATTATAATAGATTTATTCGATATATATTTCCGATAAGGTTATTACTTTTTAATTTAATTAAATATAATAATTAAGTTATAAAATAAAGTAATAAAAAAAGGGGAAATTATTTATTAAATAATATAGTAAATAAATTAATTATTAAAAGTAAAGATTTTAAAACGAAGAAGATCGTATTATAATTAAAGGATTTAATTTATTACTAAAAGGTCGAAAAATATATAGATATTTTCGATAAAAGGTTTTGATTTACGTAACCGGTTTAAAGGGGTTTAATAATAAAAATAGAGCTTAGCATTCCGAGTTAGTTAAATAAAAGAAATGGTTCGACGGGCTCGACGAGATTCGATTATTATAAATAAACCGAGTTAATTTAAATATTTCGAGCTAAGATAAATATATATATGTTTATTATTTTCATAACTTAAATAATATCAGTTTGTAATATAATTTAGTTCTTTAAATTACTTATAGTTATTTATTATTATCTCACGTGATTATTATTTTATTGCTTAAAATTTTACGATATTATTATTAACATAAACCGGACGATTAGGTTTAATAGTTGGTTAAGCCCATAGCCGTTACGAAAAATACCGAACTATTTTCTTTAATATTTAAAATAATAATACCTATAAAATAGTTATTAATAAATGATTAGGTACCGTAAAAACCGTTCCGAAAAATAAGGGGAAAGATAAGTAATAAATAATTATTTTCGAAATTAAAAAATTCAAAAAAAAAACCCGAAATTAAGGTCGTAAAAAATATAAAAAAGGATACTAAAAACGTATTTAAAATTATAAATAATGAATTTACAGAAAATAAAATTAATTAAACCGAACCTTTCGAAAACGAATTTTTTTAAAACGAATTTTTTATACGTTATTTAAGTTAACAAATTTATATAATACCGTAAATTTAATTATAAAATTATATTATAACTTCTTAAAATATTTTTATACGGTATTTTCGAAATTCATTAACTTATTGAAATTGTAATTAATATTATAAAACGTAACAAAATTTTTTTTTTTTAAATATTACATATAACTTTAACTTTTAATTAAAAAATTTAATTTTAATCCGGCCTTATTTTTAACCTTTTTAATAACGCAATAAGCTGAAAAACTTTTTTCTTATACCTTTAATAATTATCGTTCCGTAATAATTATATTCCGTAATAATTTACCTATGTCGAAAATAATTTATTTATCAAAGCTTTCCAAAACCATAACATTATAAGTGTTATAGGAATATTTACGCCTATAACCTTTAAAAACCTTTCTCCGGCAACCTTAGCAATTCCTGCAACAGGTTAAAAGTTTATTACGAAATACCCGTTTATACCTGCTTTCGATATACAAGCCGAATTCGATAAAGGCTTTAAAATTTATAAAGCCCTATTGATTACGTTCGAATATAAAAAAGATAGAGATTACTTTAATTATAAAAATATTAACTCTAAAATATATTAAACTAAAAACGGTATTCATTATTATAATATAACGTCCTAATAGTTCGTTTGTTAATATAACGATATTAGTTAATATAACGCTATATATAAAACGTTTTTAATTAAACTTTATAACAAACTTTATAAAAAAATGCGACGGATACGGAATTCGAAAGCGTTAAAAAATAACGCGAAATAGGTTAACCTTTAAAAGCTTTGAAAAGTAATTTTTTAAAACGCCGAAATAACGATAATAGTAATAATACAAATATTATATATAATTATTTCGAAAGAACCTTTTAATTAAAGTAGTTAATAAATTTTAAATTAATAAATAATAACCTTTAACAGAATATATTATATAATAGAATTAATTAATTACCCGAACGTTTTAAAGCCTTTTAAATTTAATAATTATAGCAAACGAACATACCGATTGACAAAAGTTTTTTTTATATTATATTCTTTAATACGAACGTATAACAATTTTTTCGATTTACTTATTTACAATTCCTTTCCTCTTGTTCTTAAAAATACGAATACCGATAAATTACTTTAAAACGTATATACAAAATTCGCAATAATTTATAATAATAACGTAAAAAAAATTAAACATTTATATAAAGCTTTATAAAATAATAATATTATCTTTTAACAAATACGCCACCTTTTTCACGAATAATTTAAATCTTAGAAAATTAAATAATCTTTTTTAAACCTTTTAAGCTATATATTAAATTGAATATATAAAATGCGTATGAATTCGAAAACGTTTTCTAAAACTTTAAAATAGTATTTTATTCGTAATCGAATAAACTATTTCGCACTAATAATAAATAAAAGTAAGTGTTTTTTTCATTATTTTATTGATATTTAAAAATTATTAGTTTCATTACAAAAAGATTAAATTTTTAAAACGTATACAAAACAACGAAAAAATTCGCCTAATATTAATTAATATTTTTATTAATAATATATATAAAAAAGCGAAATATTTTTAATATTAAGTCTTTTTATCCATTTAATAACGATATACTTTTTTTTAATTAATAAAACGTTAAGAAAATAATGGATTTAAAAAGATTTTAGTACTTACTAAAAAAGTCATAATAATGTTATAACGTATATTAATACTCGTATTTTTAATATATTAAAGTTTTATTAACGATTTAACCTTTTTATAAATCCTTTCGAATCTTAACCGTCTTTTAATATTTATATACGTAACGAAATAATTATTTAAAATTTACCGTTATTACTGTTTTAAAATTACGGATAATTAAAATAAGGAAAGATACGATAAACGGCATAATTAATACCTTAAAATAACGTTATTTAAATTTTTTTTTAAAAGAATACGAATATTTAATACGGAAAAAGCTTTAAGAATAATTTAATACGTTACTTTTTTATTATATATATATATATTAATTAATTAAATCCTTACTTACGCGCACGATTATATAATAGCATTTAATTATTTACGTCCGTTCTTAAACCCGTTTATATTAATTTGCAATAAATAACCCGAATATTTTATTGTTAAAGAATCGTTAAATGTATATTTAACGTAACGATAACTATAAACTTTAAAGTTATCGAAAAACGTTTTAATAGGATTAAAATTAAGTAAATATAAAAAAAATATTATAACTTTATTTTAACTTTTTCGTATATTATATAACGTTCCATATATATAAGCGAAAGACATATATAAGCGAACCACTTTTTAGCACTTTCCAACAATGCATTTAAATAACTCAACTATAACACCTTAAATTAATTTATATTAATCGAATGTATCTTTGCTAACTATATCTATAACTTTTCGATAAGTATACGCATTATATCAAGGCTTATTACGGATATCTTATTACTATTCTATCCTTTTAACCTATATACAACTCACCACTTTTAGCAGCTATTAGCAACAATTTTTTACTATAACCTTTCTGCTGGTTACAAAACCTTATTTATCCTATATAGCAAATATTCATCTTTTTAGAAAACGTTTATTTTAATTATTTAATTACGTAAATATCGAATTATTATTAAATCAAGCCCAACACGCCTTGCTATACGCCCTGCCATACGTCCCGCAAGACGCCCAGCGAGACGCCCCGCACGGACCCCCCATGCCCCCCAACGCGTTCCTAACGCGTTCCCAACGCATCTTATAGCACGTTTTCCGACGTATATCTTTAACGTATTAAAGCCGGACAAAAAATGCTCGTATATTTAGGTATAAGATTCGGTCGAAAATAATTATCTAGTCGGTCGGCTTTAGGTTGTACGAAATGAAGGTGGTATTAACTTAAACGCGTTAAAAAGTAATCGGTCGTATATAAATTAAAAGGTCGCAATAACAATATGGTGTCCGTAACAAGTCTTGATATAATACGTGCACTCGTCGAAAAGCTGTAAATACAGTTAACAAAGACATATTCGATTAATTTGAATTAATTTAAGGTGTTATAGTTGAGTTATTTAAGTGCATTGTTAGAAAGTGCTAAAAAATGATTCGCTGATATATGTCTCTCGCTTATATATGTAGAACGTTATATTTCGTCTAAAAAATAAAAATTAACATTATTTATTATTAATACAACACGTCATTTAAAGAACGGGTTTATTAACGGCAACATTCTGTTAATTATAAAGTAAAACCTTTACGGTTAATTAATTTTTAATATATAAAGATATTTAATAACCCGTTTATTATAATTGCCGGCAATATATTAAAGCGATAATTTCGTTTTAAAATTTTTCAAAGGAATAAAGTAAAGTTTTTAAACATTTAACCGTAATAATGGTCAATATTACGCTTATTAATACCCGATTTATTTACGAAAATAAATATATCCGAAAAGTATTTAATAACAGCGTAAAAATACTATAATTTGCTACCCCGAATTCGCTTACGCAATTTCAATTTTTAGCTTTTTATTACTTTAATTAATAAACTTTAAGTATTTCGAAATTGTAGAAATAAATACATATATATCGTAATAATCGGCTACAAATTATTATATTTTATTAAAATATAAACCGGGCTTATCAATTTATTCCTTTAATAACTTTTATATAATTAACGTTAATTAATTAAGATAGCGTATAATTACGTAACGGGGTAACGCGTAACGGGATAACGCGTAACGGAATAACGTGTAACAGTATATAATACGTACGTTAAACCTTTAAAGAAATAGCTTTAAAGCTTTTTTATAGTAATAATTTATTCTGTTAATAAGAAACCGCCCGTTAACCTTATATTAAGTTCGGTATTATTTAATCGTACGTATATCGACGTCGAATATAACAGTTAAGTTACCGTTAAAAAAGCTAGTTTTAGTTATATAAGCTAATAGGTTATATTTTTGTATGACTATAAGGCGTTTTTTATGTTTAGCTTTCGGATCAAGGCTAAATGGCACTTTAACAACCTCGAAATATCGTATATCAAACGAATCGTCCATTAAAAAGGCTTTAACGCGTTGTTATTAAGTTGTTGTCGAAGGTCGATACGCGTTATGAAAGGGCGCATACAAAAACAGGTGTGTGATTCAGAAGTTTGGTGGGGCTAGGACATTCTGATTCGAAATGGGAGTAGTGTCGAAATCTTCCCCGCCTTCCAATCCAGTAGCGCAGCCGATCCAGTAGCGCAGGCGACCCCGGCCATGTGCGGGGGAACTTTCGCTGCCACCTCATGTCTACCTGCCGATCGTGAGTCAAACGGTTCGCAAGACAATACAGTGTCGTACGCATGCATGCAGCGTGCTTTCTGGACAACATCAGCTGGCTAGCATCTTACCTGAGGCATCCTGGTGCCTCAAATCATGTAATGTTCAACAGGTCCATCTCTTCCCTATGCAAATGCGTTGCAAACATCCGCGAAGCGATTAAAGAAATTACTCATTCAGAGTGACCCACGAGCACGAAGCCAGAATCCAGGTCTGTTGGTCGACGTTTTATACTATGTCTCGGTATTACTATTCTACATTGCGAGATGGTCGTATTCGCCTGCTTCGTCTAAAGCCGGATCAAAACATCCAGGCGGATATACGATGCGAAATATTCGACTACCCTCTAGTAGATTTAGGCACTCATCTATACGAGGCCTTGTCCTACGTATGGGGTTCTTCGGGCGAGCCTAAGGATATCTACATAGATAAGCACGCCTGCAACACTGTCGGCCAACTTTCAGAAGACATTGGAGATCAAAGTCATGCGCACGCCTTATCTGTAACGCCAAACCTCCACGCGGCGCTGTCACGTCTCCGAGATCGCTCTCACGAACGAATTATTTGGGTAGATGCTGTTTGCATTGACCAGGATAACCACGAAGAAAAGAGATGTCAAGTTCAGTTAATGGCGAAGATCTATGCTAAGGCAAGATGCGTGATTGTTTGGCTTGGCAATAATGAAGCCGATGGTGATATTGCTCTCGAAAGCATACGGCTTGCTGGACACGAGGCATTTACGGAGTCTTCGAATAGCGAGGAGATTCGGCAACCAATCCTCGCGCTGCTCCGACGGCCGTGGTTTAAGCGTATCTGGGTGAGAAGACACACTAGAATAAAATCGGCGGAAAGTATTGACGGTCGGTCTAGGTTCTTCAAGAGGTTGCCGCAGCTCGCCATATCCTGATCGTATGCGGTCCCACGGAAATTGATGGACATGCATTCTGCTCGGGTTTAGACAAACTAGGACTCCCCGACGTCGATGCAGACCTGCGGGGTCTGATCCCTTCCGTAGTGTACCTGATAAGGGGCGCAGTCTTCCGGTCGAGACACGGAACGGGCAGAGATTCTCTTAGCATACGTCTTCTAGGTGAACTGATCGATATGTACCACACCCGCGAAGCTTCCAAACTTCTTGACAAGGTTTACGCCTTACTTGGCATGAGCTCTGACAATCCTTCCTTACTGCCCGACTACCGAATTTTATGGAAAGACCTCTTTTATCAACTCATCATGTTCCTATGGGGCCAGGAAAACCCAATTTCCGTGGAGACTTGGGACGATAAACAAATAGCAGTAATTAAATGCAAGGGCTGCGTTGTTGGTATGGTCTCCAGGGTGAAAAGCGACATTAGGGAAGATAGACAGAAGGTGGCAATCTTCTCAAAGGACGCATTATGCTTGAGCGCGGACAAGCGATGGAACTCTTTCTGGACTCTTCAGGCCTCTGCGAAGTCCATTCGGAAGGGTGACGTAGTCTGTCTTCTGGAAGGGGCTTCGAGGCCTACGATCATCAGGCCGTATGAGGACTATTGCACTGTTATTGCGAGTGTAGCTACTCCAAGCCCCGCCTCCAACTCCATCCGCGATATTGGAAACGTACTAGTTGAGAGTGAAGGGTTCCTATGGTATGACCTTGTACGACGTATAACGGCTCGTCCACACAAGTTCCTTCTTATCTGGGACTGGGAAACGACACCGGAAAGGGGAGACGGAGACTTCGAGGCCTTCATGAGCAATCGAATACCGAGCCATTCGAGGACGGGGTTGGAAGAACACGCGGCCAGATTACGGAATATTGGACAGATATTAGGAAGTGCGGGAAACTATGAAAAAGCAGCGAAGTGTTTACGAAAGGCATTAGACATCCACGCAAAAGCACCGCAAACCGAGGTTTTACTCACACTAACAGCCATGGATAACCTCGCGTTTATGTACCGGAGTACCTGGTATTCAGACACGGCGGAGACGTTGCTTTTGGATGTGGTTCAGAGGAGAAAGACAATACAAGGGGCAAGCCATCCAGAAACGATAAGGAGCCTGGAGCAGCTGGCATTAACATATTCGCGTCGAGGTTATGGGATGATAGGAGCAAAGAAGCTAGAGGGGGTGATAGATCTGCTCAAGCACAGAGAGGAATACGCCCAGAACCCCACAAGAGGGGCTATCCTCTTGACTACGGAAATACTAAATAAAGAGCTGGTAGAGCTTCTGTTCGGCCCGCTTGACCGAACCGGGAAGGAGGTAACCATCACAGAAGACATCATCAAAGTAGTAGCTGGGAATGAGCGGTCGGTTAACCGAGGGGTAATGGAGTTTCTGCTCAACCGGCTCGACCGAATCGGGAAAGAGATTCCCGTCACAGAGGCGGTCATCAAGGCAGCAGCTGGGAATGAGGGGTATTTTAAGGACATAATGGGTCGGCATTCATATGGCTATGCCCTTCCCGTTATGGAGCTTCTGCTTGACCGGCTCGACCGAACCGGGAAGGAGGTCCCTATCACAGGGGAAGTCATTAAGGCTGCAGCTGGAAATAAGGGGTGGGATGGCCCAAAGGTGATGAAGCTTTTGCTTGACCGGCTCGACCGAACCGGAAAGGAGGTCCCTATTACAGGAAAGATCATCAAGGCTGCAGCTGGGAATAAAGGGCATAAAAGCCGAGATGTGATAAAGCTTCTGCTTGACCGGCTCGACCGAACCGGAAAGGATGTCCCTATTACCGAGGAAATTATCAAGGCTGCAGCTAGAAATAAGGCGTTAAGTGGCCTAAAGGTGATAAAGCTTTTGCTTGACCGGCTCGACCGAACCGGTGAGGAGGTCCCTATTACTGGAGAGATCATCAAGGCTGCAGCTGGAAATAAGGGGTATAGGAGCCGAGATGTGATGGAGCTTCTGCTTGACCGACTCGACCGAACCGGAAAGGAGGTCCCTATTACCGAAGAGGTCATCAAGGCCGTAGCTGGGAATGAGGGGGATGGACTAAAGGTCATGAAGCTTCTGCTCAACAGGCTTGACCGAGCTGGAATCGCAAAATGGTATATTTATTTTCGATCGCTTTAAGAAAGTCGTGATTTTATGGGAACCAATTGATTTATCCTCTCGGGTGGCGGGTAGCGTCTTCTCAAGCTCCGATACAAATACAAAATTACACTTTGGGTCCACTCCCTAGTATCCTACGGTGTGTCATAGGGATCACTGGGACAAAACCTAAAATTTATGAATACGTACACGCCCGGGTAAATTTAGGTATAATTTACTTAAATTTTTGCTATATCCAACTTTATTCACTTTTACGATAACTTACTTAATTAATTACATCCAGTTCTTTTACGAATATTCTTAGTTTATTATTTACCCGGCCTATAAATAACTATTCGTACCGATTATCAACCTTACCTTTTTACCGCCATTTTCGCCTACTTCCGGCCACCTTATGCAACTTTAAATTACTACGGTTATTTTTGCTTTAACTATTATTACGTTATATAAAGCTTTTACTTTTATAAAAACGGGTTAATTAACTAAATAAAAACGTATTAAACCGTTAAAAATTAAAATAAAACTTAAATTACTTTTCAATAATATTATTATTATTTTATACGTTAACAAAAAATATATTATTAACTATATACCTTTTAAAATTAAAAGAAAAATTAAAAATATTGCTAAAAGCCAAACCATATCCGCACTAACCGAAATTATTAACATTTTTTACATTAATTATAAAGTTTTTATTAAATATATGTTTACTAAATAAAGCGTAAAAAATTAATACCGCCAAAAAATAAATTAAAAGTTCGTCGGTAAAATATAAGTAAAAAACGGATAAAGTTATACAATATTATTATTAAACCTTTTTAAAAGTATACGACTTTAAAATATTAAATACGCAAATAAACAAAACGTTACAAAAATAAATTCATTGTTAATATTTTAAACAGGTTTATTTTTAAGGAATTAAAAAAAAAGATAAAATATTTTTTAAAAAAAAATTGAAACTAAAAACAAAATATAACCTAAACTAACCTTTTCCTAAACCTTTCGACAAACTAATACAAAACTTAACGAAAATTATAACATTATAAATATCACAACAACGGTTCGAACAAAAAACGTATTAAACAAAATCCCTTCGACCAAGCCCATACCAGCCAAATTCTCCTTACTTAAGGTTAAATACGAAATAAACCCCTTAATCAAAACCGAAAAAACACCTATTCTTACCAAACAAAAAGCGATAAAAAAGGTAACGGCCCTATCCGAACTGGTACAAATTTATATAAATACGTACAAAGCTATAAAAACTTAAAATAAAATAACATTAAATAAAATAATTACGAACGATAACGTACAACCAACCGCAAAACGGGATAACTCAATACAAATTCGTCTAAACCATATAAAAAGTAATACAAATAAAAAACGCAGAAATTTACCTCTTCCGATAATTATAACGTTCGATTTTTTATTTTTTATTTTTTATTTTTTTAAAAAATAATAAAAATTTATTTTATTGTTTCGTACGGAAGTTAATTTTTAATTTGTTCGTTAATAAAGCGATAATTACGTTATTTTTAATAACTTTTATAACGGAAATAATCGGCTTAATATTATATACGTCCGGTATATTTTTTTTATTTAATCCATTTAACGAAATATTAGGTATAAGTATTGAAATGGAATTATTTTAGGATTTTTTTTTATAAACGTTAAAAAGTTTAATATTATTTATCGGCCTTTTTTATAATATAGTTATAACGGTTAATGTTTTCCTAAATTTTAAGGTTAACGTATTCGTCTAATAAATATCGGGTTAAGAATTTAATCGCCGGTAAGAACTTGGTTAAAATTAAAAAATCGTTTAGCTAAATAATATTTTTGTTCTTATAATTTAATAATAAATCATATTTTTTTATTTAGTTAAAGCCGATAAAAATATTATATCCGGTATTTATAATTTAAAAAACTTAATTAAGAAAACGTTATTCGTTAATTTCGAATATTATAATTATTTAAACTTTTATTTAACCGGTAAGTTATTTCCCATAATCTTATAATTAAATTAATTTTTTAACCGAATAATATAAATTTATAATGGTTTTTTTATTTATTTAATAAAAAAAGTTAATAAAAAATCGGATTTATATTCCGATATTATAAAAAACGGTAATATATAAATTAATCTTATTTATTTAAATTTACGTAATTTTAATAAAAACTTTGCATTTTTTAGGACTATTTATTTCCGTTATTATTAATATAAAAAGAATAATCGAAAGATTTTCCGACGGTTTTATTCTTTTTCCGATTCGTTAAAACTGGATAAATCTTTTATTATTTTTCCCGTAAGAACCTTTTTTTTATTAAAATAATCGTTAATTTTATATTCCGTTTTGCCAGAAATTAAAATACTTACTAGTTTTTTAATAAATTTTCTTTTTAACTTCCGATAAAAGTCTACCGATATTATTTAAAGTTTTCGATTGACCGAAATTATTACTTAAATAAACCTTTTTATTTTTATATTTTAACTTATTATTATTAAGGTCATACGGTTAGGGCTTACGTTTTTGCAACCTTTTTTTATAAACAAACAAATTATTATAAACGGTTATAATAACGTAATTATAAAATTTTTCGTAAATAACGTTAAAATAATAGTTATTTTTAAAAAAGTATAGGTCGAAATTTAAGGAAATCTATTTCCATAAAATTTGCTTTTATTTATCCTCGACGATTTTAACCTTTTAAACGAAAACGTTAAATTTAAAAATAAAATTATAAATATCTTAATTTTTATCGGGCTTAAAGGTAGAAATACGGAAAACTTTTTTATTATCGAAAATTTAATTTAGGTCGTAGTATAATAATTTCAATACTTAAATTATTTCGGTTACGTAAAAAAAGGGTTATATAATCGATTAATACCGAATTTTAACTATTTATTCGGCCTTTCTCTTTAAAAAGTTTATTAAATAAATTATATAAATCTTTTTATTCCGAAAAATCGGTTTATTTATTTCGAACTTATTTATAATTTTATAGATTTAAATGTTAAATTTGATTTTATTACCGTTAAACTTAATTAAGTTATTATCATAGGCTTTTTCTTTTCTGTTATAACTAAAATTCGTATTATTATCTTCTGCAAATTTGCAGAAAATAAGTTATATTATCATACCGGTAAAGCGAAACGTACTGGTATTATCGAAAACGTTCTTAATTATATTTTCCCGGCAAAAGTAATCGGTATCGTCGGAAAAAATGAAAAAATACTAATTTTATTTAACTTAAAAACGAATAACTTTATTACGGAATTTTTGAAATTTTCTTTAAACGTTTTAATTATTATTAATCATCTTATCGATCGACTATTTATCAAAATCGGGTTTTAAATAATTATAATCTTAATTTTAGTTTGGTAAACTTTTTATTTTTACGAATTCGGTTTTATTTTCCGGCACTTCGTTTTTTTACCGTTTTTTTAAAGTACTTATCGTTTTTTATGCTTTAATCTAGGTTTTAAAAAAGCATTTCGTTTTTTGTATTTTCGATTTTACCTTTAATTAATCTAAATCTTTTTAAACGTCAACTAATTAATAAATAATCTTTTTTAACAAACATTTAATTTAAATACTAATTAATTTAAATTTTAATCTTAAATCTAGTTTAAAACGTATTATTTTTCGTTATTACGTATTAACGTAAAAAAGATATAATACCTTATTTATTAAGCGTTAAGTTAACGAAAAAGGAATAAACTTAAGATAATGTTATAATTAACATTAATATAACATAGTAGCTAATTTATTAACGTTATAAACGAAAGTTTTAAGCTAAAAAAAGAAGGAAAAAAAGGTAAAGTTATAAAATGCAAAAAGATTTACAAATATCTCCACTTTCTGTGTGGCAGGTGGCTAGTTCGTGTGGCAGCTGTTAGCCCTATGTGACGGTTGCCAGCCTTACGGTTTAGTCCTGGTAGCTGCCGTCACATTACTTAAAGTCTTTAATTTGAAGGAATTATTATTCGAACAAAGTCTTTTATTTTTATTTTTCGGTTTATTATTATTAAGGTTATATAATTAAGATTTACGTTTTTATTAATATTTTTTATAAGCAAGCTAATTATTATAAACGGTTATAATAACGCGGTTATAAAACTTTTTATAAATAACGTTAAAATTATAACTATTTTTAAAAAGGCGTAAATTAAGGTTCGAAGAAATATATTTTTACAAAATTTAATTTTGTTTATCCTCGGCGATTTTAACTTTTTAAGCGAAAACGTTAAATTTAAAAATAAAATTATAAATATTTTGATTTTTGCCGGGTTTAAAAATAAAAATACAAAAAGTTTTTTTAATAGTAAAAACTTATTTTAAATCATAATACGATAATTTTAATACTTAAATTATTTTAGTTACGTAAAAAAAAAGTTATATAATCGATCGGTAACGAAATTTAATTATTTATTTAACTTTTTTTTTAAAAAAAGACTTATTAAGTAAATTATGTAAATTTTTTTCCGAAAAATTAATTTATTTATTTCGAACTTATTTACGATTTTACGAACTTAAGCGTTAAATTTAATTTTATTACTATTAAACTTAATTAAATTATTAATATAAGTTTTTTTCGGTTATAATTAAAATTTACATTATTATTTTTCGTAAATTTATTAAAAGCGGGCTATATTATTATACCGGTAAGGCAAAACGTATTAATGTTACCGAAAACGTTATTAATTATATTTTCCTGACGAAAACAGTTAACGTTATCGGAAAAAATAAGGAAATAATAATTTCGTCCGGTTTAAAAGCAAATAATTTCGTTATAAAAGTTTTAAAGTTTTCCTTAAACGTTTTAATTATTATTAGCCATTTCGTCGATTAATTATTTATCGAAATCGGTTTTTAAATAACTATAAATTTAATGTTATGACCTAAGGACTTGGCCTATTGCCAGACGGTTAGAGGATGTGTGGATATCTCCGATGAAGGGTCTTGGTTTACGTAACCGGCTCGATGGGTTTAGTGAAGAAAATGGGGCTTGGCGCTTTAAGCTAGTCGAGCTGGGGAAGTAATTCGACGGGCTTAACGGGCTTAATAAGATTTGATTATTATAAATAAATCGAATTAGTTCAAATATATCGAGCTAAGATAAATATATATACGTTTATTATTTTTATAACTTAAATAATATTAATTTATAATTATAATTTGGTTATTTAAATTATTTATAATTACTTATTATTATTAAACGTAATTATTATTTTATTA
Organism: Monosporascus sp. CRB-9-2; assembly: GCA_004155915.1. Taxonomy (NCBI): domain Eukaryota; kingdom Fungi; phylum Ascomycota; class Sordariomycetes; order Xylariales; genus Monosporascus; species Monosporascus sp. CRB-9-2. The sequence goes on along the minus strand of QJOA01000221.1, from coordinate 75,948 downwards.
TTTAAATTTTTATAATATTATTATTAATATAAACCGTATAATTAAGTTTAATAATTAATTAAGTTTATAACCGTTATACGTTATAAGTTTTTGTTTAATAATATTATTATTATATCAACTAATACCGTAAATAACGTTATTTAATAACTTTAAATAAAAATTATTTAATTTAAGGATAAGGTTAAATAATTTAAAAATTAACTTAAAATCGAAATACCGATTATAATAATTATTAAGATTAAAGTTAAAAAATCCGAACTTTACGATAAAAAAGGAACGTTTAAATATTCTTTATTTAGGCCAAAACGTATTTCCGGTTTTTAAAATTAAAAGATTTATTAAATTAAATTTTTATTATAATAACCTGCTTTATTGAAAACGTTATAAATTAATTTGAACTTATTATACGAAATTATTTATTAATTAAAAAGTCCGATAAAAAACAGATTATTAAGGAAATTTTCAAGTATTATATTAATTTTAAAAATAAATTCTGAAATAATTTTATTAATTTAAATAAAAAACGAAACGTAACTTAAAATTTTTTCCAGTTACGAAAAAAAAAATTAACGTTTAAATATATTATAATATTTAAAAGCTTAACCGTTAAAGCCGGATACGGAATCGATAAAAACGATACCATAATCGATATATTTTATAAAAGATTAAAAAAAAACGTTAAGGATAAATTTATTAAAAAAAACCGGATTATAAATTTTAATAAGTATATCGTTAAAGCCGTAAAAATTAATAATCGATAATTTAAAAAACGATAAAAAAAAAGGGATATTTTATTCCGAAATTAGGTTATTTTAAAGTTAACTAAAAAAAAAACCTAATTCGTTTTTAACTTTTTACGGAATATATCCAAAATTTATAAAGTTAAGGATTATTTAGTTAAAAAAAGATTTAATTATTTGTTATAATTACGGAAAATAAAAATATATTATATGATAATATAAAAATTAAAGGCAGTTACGATAATAAATTTTAGTTCCCGAAAGTTAATATCGGAAGGAAACCGGCGACAAGAAAACGATTAATATAATTCGTATCCGAAATAATTATAACTTTTTGCCAAAAATATAACAAAAATTAAAAAAAAAATTTAAAAAGTTATTTTAAGTAATAATTAAAAAGGTTATTTTTATTAAATTTACCTTTATAAAATAATTTTAAAAATATAAAGAATAAAAAAATTTAAAAAGTATAATTTACTTTTTTAATTATAACGACGACAAAAAAAAACGGTTAGGTAATATTTGACGTTTGGATTAAGAAATACCGAAAATAGGACGAAAACCTATATTTAAAAAAACCCGATCGATACGGAAAGTTTTATGCTGTTAATTATAAACGATATTAATACGGAATATACGAAAATTATAAAGAATATATCGTACGACGGATTATACGAATATAGTAATAAGGTTTTAATTTTAATAATTAAATAAGTGATAATCCGAAAAACTAAAAATAATATCGATATTTACGAAAAATAATAATTTAGGACGAGATTAATTAATTAGCAGTATTTAAAAGTTGGCTAAAAAGAAAAAGTTACTTTATAAAGGATTTCTTTTATTATTATAATTAATGCGATTATTAAACGTAAAAGAAGTTAGTTTAAAAGATAGTAAAAAAGTATTATTAAAAAATAATTACGGATTTATAGTTCTAGTTAGCGTTTACCGAAAACTTAATAAAATAATGCGTTTTTTAGGAAAATATTTAATTGTTTTTTTTTCCGAAAACGAAGTTTTAAAATTAAAATATATTATTAAAAAGGTTTTTTAAAAGCAAATTACTTATTTAAAAGTTACGTTACGATAACAAAATAAATATTTATAGTAGCTGTAAAAGTTAAACGAACAATTTTTAAAACGAATTATAAAATTTAAAAATAATTTAAAAAATTAACGTTATTTATAAAAAAGCTTTAAGTTAATAAGAAAAATAAAAGTAAATAATAACATTTTAAAAAGGTTTTATACGCGATAAAAGCGGCAGGAAAAGAATTAATTATAGTATAAGTACGAATTAAAAAAAATGATATACCGTAATAATAAATTGCGGAGCTATATAGAGAAACTATATTATTCCGGAAGTAATAAATAAGCTATAGTTATTATAACGAAATAAGGAAAATCCTTACGAAGTCGAAAATGCCGAAGGTTAAATATTTAATTACGATAACGGATAAGTTAAATACGAAATTAATTATTTTAAAACCTTTATCGAAAAAAAACCAATTATTAATTTTGATATTGTTTTAATAAAGGATTACGATATAATTTTCGGGTTATTATAATTAAAGTAATATAATTTAGCTATTAATTGAAAAATTGGCTAGATAAATTTTGTTTTATTTTTTACCGATACGTAAAACGACGAAAAGTTTTAATATTTAATTAATAAGGTTAATAAATGCAGGCATAAGGATATAACAAAAATTTTATTATTTAAAGGGATAAAATATAGCAAATAAAAGGCATACCAGAAAATACGGCGTATTATTGTAAACTTTAAAGCATGATTTTGGTAAATAAATAATAACTTATTATTAAAGCTTAAAAAGTTACCAAAATAAATAACTAAAGTATTACCAAAATATTATAAATATAAACGATTATTTTAAAAAAAGCTTAAAATAAAATTGTTACCTTATAATAAATAAAACTATAAAATAATTTTTAAGATAACAAAACGATTATTTTTTACCTTATTTATAACCTAAACTAGATAAAATTAAAGGTATTACGTAATTATTTCGAAAATAAGTTAAAAAAAAATTATATATAACGTTCCAAATTATTAATAAAATACCTAATATTTTTCGTACTAAAAAAGAATCAAAAATTACGACTTATTATCGATTATAAATAATTTAACGATATTACCGTTAAGGATAAAATCTTATTATTATTAATTACTGAAATAAAGAATCGCTTATACGGAACCTAATAATTTATATTTTTAAACCTAAAAGAAAAATATAACTAAATATAAATTAAGTTAAGTAACGAATAAATAACAGCTTTTCAAACTAAATACGAACTTTTCGAATATTTTATTATACCTTTTAAATTTACGAATGTACCGATAACTTTTTAACAAATAATTAGTTACGTATTACGAAAATATTTAAATATTTTCGTTATATATTACCTTGATAATATCCTAATTTATGTAAAATTTAAGGAAAAGTATATAAAATATATCCATAAAATCTTATAAACGTTATAAAATACCAATTTCTTAGTTAACGCCGAAAAAAGCACCTTTTATATATAAAAAATAAAATATTTAAAATATATTATTACTTTTAAATACGTTAAAATAAACCTTAAAAAATTTGTAATAGTTAAAAAATAAATATAACTTATTAAGGTTAAAAAAATATAAGCATTTTTTGGATTCGTTAATTATTAAAAAAGTTTATACGTAATTTTAGCAAAATAATTATGTTATTAATAAAATTTACCAAAAAGGAAAAATAATTTAAATAAATATTAAAAAAATAAAAAACTTTTTAGCAAATTAAAAATACCTTAGTTAATAAACTAATATTAATTATCTACGACTTAAAGCGATTAATTAAGTTAAAAACCGACGTTTCGGATTACGTTTTAAAAGTAATAGTCGGATATTAAAACAATTAAGGAAACTTTTACTTTATTACTTTTTATTTTTACAAGTTATATAAAACCGAACTGAATTATTTTATATACGATAAGGAATTTTTAATTATTATTAACGTTTTTAAGGAATTTAAATATTATCTTAAAGGTAATATATATTAAATTAAAATATATACGGATTATAAAAATATTATATATTTTTTTACGATACGAAAGTTAATCGGAAAATAATTACGTTACGTAAAATACCTTTTTAAATTCGATTACGTTATTATTTATCGCAAAAGATTAAAAAATGGCAGAGCAAACGTACTTAATAAACGACCTAATTTAAAAGAACTTAAGGTTAAGATATAACAGATAATTTACGATAACGACAAATTATTACAATAAAATTTTTTTTAGCTAATATATATTAACGTATATAATAATATAATAATAACTTACTTAAAAGGTAATAAATAGATAAAATTTAAGTATTAAAAAGATTTAAAAAAAACTTCATACAAAATATATATAAACATTAATTATATAAATATCTAAGGATTTATAAGACCTTAAAACGCCTATAACGGACATATTATTTTCCTAAAATAAAATTAACTGTATAAAAGGTAATACGATAATGCGATATTTGTGCCAAAGTAAAGATACGATAATATAAATCTTACGGAAAGTTACAATTATTATTAATTATAAAATGATTATAAGATTTTATTATATTTAACTTTATTATTAAATTTTTTATATCAAAAGATTTAATTATAAAAATATATTACGATAGTATTTTCGTAATCGTTAATTAATTTACGAAATTTTTTTATTTCCTATTTTATAACGAAAATACCGATATAAAATAATTCGCATATATTTCTTTTCGATATATTTTAAATACTTCCGGTTTTTTAACGGAAATTATATTAAAAAAAGTATAACATTTATTTCAAAATTTTGGTAAGGTTTAATAGCTTAATTTAAATTAAATTATAAATTATTTAACGTATTTAAACCATAAATAAACGAATAAACGGAAAAAACTAATTAAACGTTAGAAATATATTTACGATATTATATTAATTACGAACAAAATAATTGGGTCGAAAAATTACCAGTTATATAGTTAGCTTATAATATTAATTATTACGAAAGTATTAAAACGATGCCAATAATTACTAATTTTGGTTTTATATTAAAAGTTTATAAAAATTTATCCGAAAAATTAGTTATTATTAAAGTAATTTTAATATTAAAATAATTAAAGTAATTATATATCGAAATAAAAATAAAACTTAAATTTGTACGTAATTAAATAAGTAAGTATTATAATTAGAAAAAATTAAAAGGATTAATTTTTTTCGGAAAGGGAAATAATTTACTTAATTATTAAAAATATCCAAATTAAGAAATTTAATAAAAAACTTGATTTTAAATATATTAATCCATATAAAATTACTAAAAGAATTTTAAAAAGTAATTACAAATTAAAATTATTACCAAAAATTAAGCTTTATTTAATTTTTTATATTCTTTTATTTAAATTAATAATAAATACGATTAAAGTTAATATAAAACGAAAAGAAAAAGTTATAAAAAATATATTAATTTACGAAATAGAAAAAATATTAAATGTACGGAAATAAAACGGATTTATTTAATATTTAATTAAATGGAAAAATTACTTAAATTCCGAAAATACCTGGAAGTTTGCGGAAAATTTTATAAACGTTTAACGCTTTTTAAAAAACTTTTATTAATAATATCGAAATCGTTAAGGTTAAAATTTTAATTTACGTTATTTAATAGTACTTAATCCGTTCTTTTAATATTAGATTAATTAATAAGAAAAATAGCTTATACGGATGTAATTATTTTGGTTTTTAATTACTTTTATTTCCGTTTTAAACGTTTAAATTTTTTTATCGTTTTCGTATTTTAAATTCCTTAACGTAATATTTCGATTTTACGCCGTTATAATAATTTTTTTTTAATTCCGTAACCGAACCAAATAATTAAATAATTTGTTAAAGTATTATTAGGCTTTAAATAATTTTTTATCGGCAAAACATTTTTAAAATTTTAATCGGTTTTTTTTATTTATTAATTTTTAATATTTTAATTCGGAAAAATTAAAAAGATTATAAAAATTAATATGCTTAATATAATAAAAATATTTTTTAAAATTAAAATAAGCCTTATAAGTTTCGTTTTCAAATTTGCAGCAAAAATAAAAAAGGTTAAAAAATATATCAAAACCAAAACGATTAATTCGTTTTGATAAAATTAAAGCGTTATTACGTTTATGAAAAAATTGTTACTTTTTAATTCGATTAAATATAATAATTAGGTTATAAAATAAAGTAATAAAAAAAAGAAAAAATTATTTATTAAATAATATAATAAATAATTTAATTTTTAAGGGTAAAGATCTTAAAAGGAAAAAAATCGTATTATAACTTAAGGATTTAATTTATTACTAAACGGTTGGAAGATATATAAATATTTCCGATAAAAGGTTTTAACTTACGTAACCGGCTTAATAAGTTTAGTAAAGAAAATAAGATTTAACGTTTTAAATTAATCGAGTTAGAGAAGTAACTCGATAGGCTCGACGGGCTTAATAAAACTTAATTATTATAAATGGATCGAGCTAGTTCGAATACGTCGAGCTAAAATAAATATATATACGCTTATTATTTCTATAACTTAAATAGTACTAGCTTATAATTACAACTTGGTTACCCAGATTATTTACGGTTATCTGTTATTATTAGACGTAATTATTACTTTATTGCTTAAATTCTCACGATACCACTGCCAACATAAACCGTACGACTAGGTTTAATAGTTGGTTAAGCCCATAGCCGTCACATTTAATTTTAATTTAATAAATTTTTAATTTTTAAAAATTCGGTTTCTTTTTTTCGATACGTCATTTTCTGCGGTTTTTTTTTAAAAAAAAATATCTATCGTTTTTTATATTTTGGTTTGAGTTTTAAAAAAATATTTTATTTTTTGCATTTTCGATTTTACCTTTAATTAATTTAAATCATTTTAAACGTCGATTAATCAATATATAATCTTTTTTAGTAAATATTTAATTTTAATACTGATTAATTTAGGTTTTAATTTTAGGTCTAATTTAAAACGCGTTATTTTTCGTTATTACGTATCGACATAAAAAAAATTAGTACCTTATTTATTAATCGTTAAGCTAACGAAAAAAGGAACTAGCTTAAAATAATATTACGGCCAGTATTAATATAATATGGTAGCTAATTTATTGGCGCTATAAACAAAGATTCTAAGCTAAAAAAAGGAAGGAAAAAAAGGTAAAACTGCAAAATGCGTAAAGATCTATAAATATTCCTACTTTTTATATGGCAGGTGGCTAATTTATATGGCAGATATCAGCTCTATATAACGGTTGCCAACCTCACGGTTTGATCCTGGCGGCTGCCGTCACAGACGGCGGCTAAATTTTCGTTCTAGTAATTATTTATACCACCTTTTTTAAAGTTTTAAGGCCTAAATAGGCAAGTTTTCGATATTATAACGTAACGTTTTCCTTTAAAAGTTTTAAAAAATTACGAAAATCGTTTCCGTAAAGCTTTTTTAAAACTAATTTCGATAAAAAGAACTTTTCGACTAAAAAGTCCGTTACGAAATCTTCGTTTTTGCTTTTAAGGATAATTTTATCCTTAAGGTTATTTTCGTTTTCCGAGATAATAGCGTCGTCCGGAATAATTACGTCGTCCGGAATAGTAACGTCGGGCTTTTCGGTTCCTATAAAGGCTGCTGGAAAGATAATATTATTTATCGTTATTTTCCGGAGATATTTTAACGTAATATATAACGGGTTAGCGTTCGATTTATTTAATTTTCGTTATATACGTTTTTAACGTTTTCGATTTCTTGTAATATATAATGTCGATTTTATGGTCTTAATAAATACTGGCTTATTAAAATAATTTATATAAGGCTAAATTAATATGTATTTTAAAAATATATCAATAATTTTTTTTTAAAAAATAAAGTAATCCTGCCATTTAAAGTAATAAACGTAATTCTTCTTATTTCTTTGCTTAGGATATTTAAGTACTTTTCCCTAATTAGCAACCTTTTGCTTATTATAAAAAGATTTAAAATAATAAAATTGATTTTCCGGTTATCGACGTAAACATTTAAATATATATTTAATAATATAAATCTTTTAAAATTATATCCGGTAATAACGTTATTAATTTAAAACTTTATACAAAATAAAAAAAGTTTTATAAAAAAAAGTATAGAAGTTAATTAAAAAAACGATAACTTCGAATTTTTTTTCGCGTATTTAATAATTCTTTTTTGCTTTTTGATATTATTTATAATACGTTTATTTATTTACTTTTTAATTTTAAAATCGTTTATTTAATTACTAAGCTTATTTTTTAAGTAAATATAAAAGCATTTTTTAAAAATATAAATAATAATATAAACATATTATCGTTTAAAGTAATTATAACGGTTATTATTCCGGTTATTATTAATATCCGAAACGTTTTAAAAAAATCCCGTTTAATTAAAGCTTTTTCTGTTAAAAATAATACCGAACATTTTTTATAACACCTGTTCGGCGGTAATACCCTAAATTTTCTGTAACTTTATATAATTTCGGAAATATTTTATAAATTTTTGTATTATCGGCAGCTCGGTAACGTTTTTACCGTTAAACATCGTTGTTTTAATAATAACAATTTAAATAATAACGAAATTAGATAAAAAGGCATTTATAATTTTTAAAAAGTTAAGGTAGTTATAAAAACCGGCAATAACTGGGATTTAAAGTATCTCGGTTTTAATATAGGTTTTTTAATATTTAAAAAATTATACGTTTATCTGGATATTGCTTATTTTTAACGTTTTTTTATATCTAATATTAATTTCGTAAAATATGAATATTATTACTAAGTTTAAACTTATTTTTTAAAATTAACAGCTTATATCGAAATATAACCTTTTTTAATATATTTAATAATAATTAAAATAAACGGATTAATTTAAAAACGTATTAATTTTAACAAACGCTTTTTTTTAATAATAAAAAGGTTTTATTTTTAATTATAAATTTTTATTATTTTCAAAACCATTTTTTACGTTTAATTTTATATTAAATTCGTTAAAAACGATTAAATTAAATTTTTTAAAATTAAGAAAAACAGGGTTCTTTAATAATAATAATAATAACTTAATTACGTTAAGGTTAATATATTTTTATAACAAATCTGCTTTAAAATTAATATAAAATTCGAAAATATTATATTTTTTAAAAATCTTTTTTTAACAAAAGAACGATTTAAAACGTTTTTGTGGGCAAATGTGTGTTGCAATTCAGTCTAGGTTGCTGTCTAAGTTTCCTCATCTGCAACTGGGGGGTGGGAGCAGCCAGATATAGCTTCAGCTCCTTTGTCCTTGCAATCCTAGGGCTACAAATCAAAGCCCTTTGGTTTCCTTCAAAGCCCTTTCAACAAATCACCTCAACTGCCGACAGTTTTAACGAAAATTGGTTAAAGTTTGTAAATAAAAAAGAAATTATAATTTTAATCGTAATATGAAAAGAATAAATAAATTAAAATAATAAAAACAATAACTAAAATCTTTTTATAAAAAGCGGCAGTAAATTATAAAATTATTACGGAAACGACGGCGAGGTTCCGAATAACCTTAAAATCGACGTATATAACGTATAAAAAAATGTATTAAAGTATAATTAAAAAAAAGTACGGACCGGGCTTATAATTATAAAACCTTGATATTACATACTAAAGTATATATGGCTAAATAAAAAAGATATTATCTGGCTAACCTTCTAAAAGGTCCTATCTAAAAAGAAAGGTTATGAGACCTCCTTATATACACAGAAAACAGCTGTATCTAAGAGAAAGCGATACCGGACAGTCGAACAACGCATCCCAATAATAGCAACGCTAGCTAAGCCACGATGCAGCTAACAGACCTAGACCTCAATAGGGTCTGACAGACGGGCAGGCGCTGAAAGGTCACCGAGTGGCGGTGTCATGGCGGATTTAACATAGTCTTGAATTGCCTTTTCGACTGATTGCGTATACCAGTGAGCCACCAGCAGGGCTAAACGGTAAGACATTATTTTCAGTCGAAACCATTCGGAAAGGGATCCCGCACCAGCGCGCTTTCCATATCCGCGGATCCCTCGGTGGGGCGTAGGCGGGGAGGTCGGGTATCCTTCCCTTCTAAACAGCTCCTGAAAGACGCGCTCAATACCACCAATGCATTATATTTGTAGTCTGCGACCCCCAGCCTAAGACTTAATGCAACTTTCAGCCTCTTCAGACGATGGCCCAAAACCCAGGGCTCAGCTGGCCGCTTAATATATCCCACATTTGTTAAGGCACGGTTGATGTCTCTTATGCACCCAATATGCATACCCAATACATCGGTACCGCGGGTTCAAGCGCCGAAGCTCTCCGCCGGTAGCGGCGATGTAACGTTAAAAGTAGCAACAACAATAGATAAAGATGTAGGACCATTAATTTAACGACAAGATGCTTCCTAATGTAACGCTTAGTTAATGTTTAAGATGCAAGCCCCAGCGTAGGCGAACTGATAGCCCAAGAACTATGCCTTAGGAATAAGCTGCTATTATTCCAGACCGATACCTCACAGACCACTGAAACCTCGTCGAAAGAAGCTCGGCAACTGACCTATGCACCATCGACTACTACGAACTGCCCTACGAATTTATCGGCTTAACAGTTCCTACCATCATGTAGCATCTAAACATGAGGTACTTCCATCATATAGGTTCAGAGCAACGGTGTATGTATTGCGTAGAACCAAAAGCTCCAGACCTCAGTCCATAATGTATGCCATCTGGCCTACGAGTCGAGAGGCGTCTCGTAGATTGAGCCATCACAATATTGCACCCATCCGTCGAGATCATATGTCTTCAAGACAGTGGAAAATCCGTCTGTCCCCTCTGCCTCGCAATGTTGTCTCCTCACATCCTCCGGGATACCGTCTTCTTCGCCCGCGCCCTTTGGGTACTCGATGTGGAAAACGGGCTTTCCCGCCTGAATGAATGGCTGCATCTCTGCGCACTCTGTGTAATTGGCACATTCCTCGTTGACGGCGAATTGCACCACGTCAACGATATCTGGAATGATAGAGAGCGCATTCTTAAGACCCAATGCCATGTTCAGACTCCTGGCTTGTTCGGCCATCATGTTGACCAGATCGATGGAGTCTTGCTCTGTTAAGGGTGGATTGAAGCCGCCTCCGTTTTGATTACTCTAGAACCATGTTAGTAAGGGTGTCATGTAGTGCATCTCTGAGTCCACTGAGAAGGCATGGCGATTGAGAGGGTGAAAGTTGAAAAGGACACTTACGTATCCATCCATGTTGTCGGGATCAATCCCATCACAGCCCACCTGAGCCGCGAGCTCAATCCTTCCCGTGATGATATTCCGTACGTTCTCGTTCCTGATATCGACCCACCTCTCTTTAGGCCATTCTGGTAAGGAAGCACCAAGATCTTCATCGGCATACTGGTCGGATTCTGGTCTGTCGGGCTCGTACGTGCCTGCGCTGAAGTAGCAAATGACCTTCTTGCCAAGATCGTGCAGCTTCCCGATCACACGCTCTGCATCTTCCCCATCGTCGGTATTTGTGTATAGATCGATGTCGAAGATAGGGACATCAGGTGTAACACCGGCTGAAATATCAATGGCTTCAAAAAGAACGATTTGCCATTGTTCGCCGGGGGTCGGCTGCCATACAGCTCTGGTTGCAACCTTGTCAGCCGGCTTGGCCGCTGTAAGGCCGACACCGAGTCCAATACCGAGTCCAATCGAGACGCGCATTTGAGCGATGAGTAGGAGAAGACGCGAAACTCCCGCAAGGCTGTCAAGTTCATTCGAGACAGTGAGGTCTTGTGATATGGACATTTATCCCTTTTATGGAATACGACCGTCTTACGCTTACGTAAGCCATGCGCTCATTTTCACTCCTCCATGGCTAATGCGCAGTATTTTTGTAATCTCACCTGCCCAACTATACCTAGTGCCTTGAAGTTGGATTTTGAGCTGACGTTTCCTCCAGACGATTGAGGCGGGGGACGATCAATGGCTACAGTTATACCCTGTTAGGGAAGGTTAGCGAAGCTGAACAATGCTAGCGCTTCCATCGGGTCAGGGGGTTTCACGTTTAGATGGGTCTAGAATCTAGATCCACCGAATAAGAGAATACAGCTTCGTATACTCCGACGTACGCATCATCCCGTATGAAGATGGATATAAGGCTAATGTATTCAAAGTTTGTGTTTGGTTCTACACATATTTACTTCCGTGACATACAAAGATGGGAGAAGACGTCCAGCTGTCCTCCGAGGTTGGACCATGTGCTTGCAGGCAGTCCTGGTCCACCCCAAGACCACGGTACACAACGTTCGTATGGTTGAATAGAGGATTGAGCCAAGGGAAACGGGATTCACAGGACATGAGAGGAACCACTAAATAAAAAGGAGCTCGAAGGAACGTATGAACAAAGGTCTAGGAACTATCAACCCTTACTTACCTACGTCGAAGGAGGACAAAGGCGTCTATAAATCCTCCTGAAATACATACCTAGCGCATTCGCTTAAACGTGTTTCAATAGCTGTCTAGTGAATTCTTCCAGCAATTACATCCAGGACCGAGCAGCATTGGCGAGCAATGTCCAGAGCAACGCCCTTGCTTCGGCGCTGGACTAGCTTTTAGTCGCTGCCAGCTTGTGGAAATACCTGTCCACGTATCTATTTGTCGAATCGAGCGATTCATACAAGCCTTGGTATTCGAGGCGTAGGAAAATACCCTTCAACACCGGTGCATCTGCTTCGATGCTACGTTAGCCCGCTGAGAGTCGGCGGCTTTCAGATCATACCGCTTGCTAGGCCATTGCGATGTCTAACTCCATAGCGAAGGTAGGCGAGATGAGGACAGCCGGAGGATAATACTTTCAGGAGACCGGGCAACCTAGATCAATCATAAAGGACAAGATACCGACTCATGACGATGCCGCTTTTCAAGGGATCCACCTCCTGAAGCGAAAGGCGCCACTTTGGACTCTGTCCATTTTTTGCTTCGATCAGCTTGATCCCTGTCCCTATCAACACTGGCATGATGGCAACCTCCACGGTCTCAACCAAACCAGCTCGAAGCAGTATCTCGCACAGCGCGCCGCCACCATAAACCCACACGTCCTTTCCTCTACCCTCCTCCTTTCGACTGCGCACCCAGTGAAGGATCTCTTCCTCGTTTCGTAGCAAGGTAACGTTGCGATTTTCCGGGGCACTGCCGTCGAGAGTTGTGCTAGCTACGGAGATTTCGACGCCTCGCAGGTCCTTCAACGGATTCTGGTCCCCAAAGCCGATCAGCGTCTCCCACGTCTTGCGGCCCATGATGAACGAGTCGAACTGAGAGAACAGCTCGGCGAAGTCAATGGTCTGGTCTTCGACAATCCAATCCGTTGATCCGTCTGGCGATGCAATGTATCCGTCAAGGGTGGCTGCCACATTGTAGCGAATGCGTCCCATTTTAACGAACTGACCGATAATTGGATTTTGCGACTTGTAGCTGGCCCTGACTAACGAATTTGAACCGACTGAAGGGATGTGAGGACCGGTTTTTCGAAGGTCAAGATCTAGGTGTTGCAATGATGTGGTCTCTGCGACGGCCCAGATATTCGCTGTTTCTGGAAAGCTGGAGGTGCGGGGTGTCTTGGCTCAGACTAGTGGTCAGCCTCACGGATCGAAGGAGTTGTCGGATACAGTGGAGTGAGGTCGGAGGGAATCGGACCGTCTGTCGCGCTAGTGGGTGGAGGAAACAGGGGTAACAGCTAATTTGTATGAGGGATTAATTCCCTGAGACCCTGAAGAAGACAGTTAGCTGTTATCATCATCAACATCAATATACAAATAAAGCTGCAACGAAGATACTCATATTTCGTGGTCTCAAGCTATTTGATAGTTATGAGCCCGGATTGCGAAATTCTTTAAATTTATCATATTTGCCCTTAAAAACCCCTTTTGCTATTAATAAATTAGGTGCCAAATAATTAATTAAAACGGATCACGGTAAGCAATAACCTAAAAACGATTATAAAAGCGAAATTCGAAAAATTAAGCGAATAAAATGCATAATAAAAAAAACTTTTTAATCGTACGTCCGAAAATATCGTTAGGTTATTTAATCCCGAATCGGAAAAAACGTTATTAATTAAGCTTAATTATTTTTTGCTTGGAAACGTTAATAAAGACGTAAAGTTATTAGTTAATTTCGAAAAAAAACCAAATAACGAAATATAAAAATCTTTTTTAAATATATTAATTCGAAAAGTAACGTTATAATTTTTAATAAAAAAGTTTTGTTACCGTAAGATCGATAATATATAATTCCGTTAAAAAATTATATTTATTTTGCTTAAAAGTTAACGAATTAATACGCGAATAGATTAATAGTTTGAAGTAATATACCGGCGCGAACGTAAACGAAGCAATAAAGTTTATAAAAGTTAAATATTAAAAAGTTTTAAAAAAGGAAAATACGTTAATTTAAAGAATTTTTACGAATAATTTAAGGAATAAAATATAATTATAGCGAATACCGTAAAAAATAATATTTTTAAATTAGTCGGTTTAAAATAGGTAAATAATTTTGCAAACGTAATAATATTATTGAAGGCGTAATACGTAAATTAATTACGGTTAATTATATTTAAAAATAAAGTTAATAAGTTATTTTATAGAACCGTTAATAAAAAACGCGTACGTTAATAAAGATACTTTTACGGTAAAAAAAAAATAAAGTTATTTATTAAAATTACGAAAGAAAATGTTTATATTATAACTTTCGGAAGTAAAAATTTTATTATAAAAAGTAATTAATTTATTAATAAAATTTCCTTTCCGAAAATATTGCGTAAATAGGTAAAAATTAATTTTTAAGTTAAAGGTTATAATTTTTTAAAAATAAAAAAAAGTTACCGAACCTATAAAAACGATAAATATAACATATTAACTTATAAATATATAATTAATATTTTTAAAAAAAAAAGATTTTTAAAAAAAATAAAAAAATATTTAATAAAAAGATAATTTTTAATATTAAATTTTATAAAAAGGTTAAAACGATTAGGAAAAAGATTTTCGGAAATTTTGAATTTATAATAAATTAAATGTAATAACGATTAACGGGTAAAATAAAATAAAATTTAAAAGGTTTTATAAATGGTATATTTTATAAGGTATTTAACGTATTAAATAAGTATTTATTAAAAAATTATATAATTTTAAATTTAAAAAGTTTTATTTATATATTTTATAATTTAACCCTATTTAAAAAATTTATAAAAGTATCGAAAAAATATTTTATTTTAATAAGTATTATTAAAATAATAATGTTAAAATATAAAAATGTTACGATATATATAAAAATTTTACGTAGAAAAAAAAAGGGCTTGATATTAAAAAAAGTAATTTATTATAAAGGTTGTTATTATAATATCGTTTCGTATAAATTTTTCGAATAAAAAATTATTATTAAAATATTTTTAATAATAACGTAAAATATCGAAACAATTACGAAAAGTTATATATTTAATAAAAAAACGTTAACGTATAATTAAAGATAAAAGTTATATAAAAACCGCTTTTTCGGTAATTAAAAAGGTAGGTAAAGTAACAGGTTAATTAAAAGTTTAAACTTTAAGAATAAAGGTATTATAATATTTAAGGATAGGTTATTACGGGTTAAAACTTTTAAAGTATTATTTAATTATTATTACGGAATATTATTAAAGGGTTTTAAAATAGCCGAATATCCGGTATATATTTTAACGAAAATAAAGGGAATTCTTTTACGGAAAAAGTTAAATTTTAAAGTAATAATATATTTTTTAAAGGTACGTTTAAATTAGCAAGATTTTTTAAAGAAAGCCCGTAAATATAAACGAGTATTAACGATTTTTTGTAAAGTTTTATATTAAGCGATAATATATTTTTGCGTAATGGTAAGAAAAAAGGTTAAAAATTTACGTATTTTAAAGAATTATGTAAATTAAATTAAAAATTATTTTAAATTTCGTATAAAGTTTATACGAAAAGATATAAAATTCGTTCGTAAATCGTTTATAAAATAGTTACGTTTAAAAGGTATTTTTATCGAACTTTTTGCTTTATATACGTACGTATAAAATGAAGGCGTAAAACGTTCGGGGGGTATAGTAATAAAGAAAATACGCGTTATAAAAATTAAATCGAAATTACCGTATAATTTGTAAAAAAAGTTCGTTAATTATATTATTTTTTTTTATAATAGGATTTTAATAGTTATTTTTAAATAAAAAAAGTTAGATAAAGTTGTATATATTTATTTGGCTGAAAAAAATAGGATATTAGGTTTTAAAATATTTTAATTAGTCCATTTTAAGGCTTACGGTTATAGATATTACGTATTAAAATTTAATCCGAATTATAAATTTAACAAGTTATAAAAACTGGATTTTAAAGTATATATCGGGTATTTTATAAGGTATAACTTTACCAATATATATAAGGTATAAATATCAGAATTTAGAAAAGTGATTATAATAAAAACCCTGATTTTTAACAAGACGGAGTTTTTTAATAAAAAGGATACGTTAAAGCGTTCGGAAAAAATGGTTAGAAATTTTAAAAATTTAGTTGCGAAGGTATAGTTACTTAAAGAATTAACGGTTAACGAAATAATTTTTAAAAAAGATAATTTGGAAATTAAAATTAAAAATAAAAATAAAGTTAATATTTTTTGGAATAAATAATAATCCGAAAACGAAAACGTTTAAAACGAAATTATTATAAGATATAAAATAAACTTTAAAAATATAAATTAGGATAATTTTTTATAGTTATTTAAGTTAATAAAAGAAATTCCGTACGTTAATTATATCGGCTTAACGATTAAATAACTTGGTTAATAAGTTAAAAAAAAAATTAAAAAAAAGTTTTATAATATAAAAATAATTTACGAATTTTCTAAAAAAAAGGTTTTATAATTTCCGTGATTATAAAGTTGCCAACTTTTAAATAAAATCGTTTATTACCGGAAAAAGGTTTTTTTTTACCGAAAGAATTTAATAAAATTATTTAAA
Source organism: Monosporascus sp. CRB-9-2 (assembly GCA_004155915.1). Lineage (NCBI taxonomy): Eukaryota > Fungi > Ascomycota > Sordariomycetes > Xylariales > Monosporascus > Monosporascus sp. CRB-9-2. The sequence continues at coordinate 59,128 of QJOA01000221.1, read as the reverse complement.
AATATACGTAAGTTGTCGAATTATTTAATAAAGTAGTAGTTTTATATAGCGTAGGTAGTTTATTTTCGAAAATATAACTTTTTTAAATTATAAAAAAAAAATTACGAAATTAATTAAAAATTATTAAATGTTTTATTATAAATAAATATTTATTTATAAATTTGATAAATATAAAATATTTTAAAAATATAAAATTAAATTAATAATATAACGTCCCATACAAGCTCGCAAGCCAAATAAACTCGCAAGCCGTTTTTGTTAATATCTTAACTATCTAATTTCAATTATTAATTTTTTAACATTAACAATATAAAACGTCTTATAAAAAAATTTAAAATAAACTTAACTATTTAAGCTAAAAAATAAAACCAAAAGTTAAGCTTTAAAAAGTTATATTTTATATATAATATTCCCGAATCTACTTTAAAAGCCCGATATTATAATCGATACGCCCGAACCGATATTATCTCCCAATTACGAAAATTAACGCCGACCGAAAAAAAATTTATTATTAAAAAAGTTCTTAACCTAAATACGCAAACGTTTTTTATCCAACTTTAATACGTTAAAAATATAACCAATATACTGCTAGCCCAACGCATTACAAAACGTATTAAAAGTAATTAAATATCGAACTTTATTAAACGGTAAAAAAAACTTTAAACGTATTTAAATCGGAAAATCGATTATTAACGAGTTCTATACGAAAATCCAAAAACGTTTCGCAAATAATTCGAATTTATTCGGGTTATAATCGCGAAATACGGTATCACAAAAAAAAATATTTATAACTTTAACAAAATTAAATTTTTAATAAAGTTTTTTATAATAACGGGTATAATAATTACTAATACCGAAAAACGTAAAAAACTTAAATAAACATAATAAAAAATAAATTATAATTATTCAAATTATTAATTCTTAAAATTAAACTATACCGTTATTTATTATTATAACAGGAAAACGTTATTTTAAATCTTAATACCGTAATAACCTATTACCAGTAACCGATTAAAAAATCGTATTAAATAATAATAATTAAATAATAAATAAATTAAATTTCGAATAAATCCAGCATTTTAATAAATATATTCGGATACGTACAAAAAATTTAAAACGTTTCCTTATCTTCGACGGCTATAAAAATTACCATTTAATAAAATTTAAAAAATACTGCATTAATAATAATATTATTACGCTTTATATAGCTGCATATTTTTCGTATCGGCTTTAACTTTTTAATATATTTTATTTTTTTATTTTAAAACGCGTTTATTTGCAATATATTGAAAACCTAATATAACGCCATTATACCTATATTACCAAAGAAAATTTCCTCGCCGGCTTTTACAACGCGTTCCAAACTGCCATAACGTTCAACAATATCAAATTTAAATTCGCAAAAACTAGGCTTATTTTATTCAATCTTAATACTGTTTTTTCCGAATTGGAAATTCCTTTAATTATACCTACGCCAACCGTCTCCCCGTTAACCTCTGCCGGTTCCATTCGTTTTCCGCCCGCAAAAACCCTTAAAAATATTAAAAAAGTAACGAAATAAAAATATTATTTACAAAAAAAGATTAAAAACTAATAAAATAATTCGTTAAAATAAAAAATAGCTAAATTAATTAATCTTTTAATTAAAAATAACTTATTATTTCTGCACAAAAATATTTTTTTTCGGAAAAAAGTTACTTAATTACGCAAAACGAATCATATTTTAAGTAAACGTCGCAAAATTAAACATAAACGTTTTTAAAAAGGAAAAATATTTACTATACAAAAGGGACAAACTTTTCTAGCCTAAAAAAAAGGGATAATAAAAAAATGCAACTAATAGCAACTGGAAAAGGTTATCGTAAAAGGGTTAAAACCAAGGAACGGAAATATGGCGTTTACGGAAAGCCTGGACATAATGCGCGTACTTATATAAAAGTTATAAATACGTTTAGCGAAAAAAAATCCGATTAATTTGAATTAATGCGATATGTTATTATTAAGTTATTTGAATTTGTTGTTGCGAGGTGCCAAAAAACGGCTCGCGAACTTATGTAAGACGTTATAAAAATTAATAAAAAGTTAAAAACTTATTTATAAAAATAATAACGTTAATAAAAATAACGTTACGGTTAATTTTTATAATAACCGTTAAATTCGATTTAAAGTTTATTTAATTAAATATAATTAACGTTTTTATTTATAACGATTTAAATAAAAAAGTTTTTATCAAAATGCCTTAAAAATTTACGAAAAAAAGAAAGATATTAAAATTTAAAAAGATTTTATACGGTTTAAAAAAGTTACTTTTTTTATAATAAAAAACGTTTACCGAAACTTTTAAAAACTTAGATTTCCGTAAAATTTTTTAAAACCCTTATATAATAATAAAAAGTAATATATTAATATTTTTTTTATAAACGATATAATATTAAAATATAGGAAAAAAAGAAAAAAAGATTAAAAACGATTATTAATTTAAAAAAACGATTTAAAATTAACAAATTTAAAAAATTTAAACAATTTTTAAGGATTTATATTTTAAAACGAAAAAACAAACGATTAATTTGGTTATTATAAAAGGCGTATATCGAAAAGGTAATAGTTTAATATTAAATCGATATATTAAAATAATTTTTTTTTATTCGAAAAAGCGGTAACGAATAAATAATAAAAATTATATTAAAAAAAGTTAATTTAATTCTTTTCGTTATTATATTTTTATACTTTAATATCGCGTTTATTGCTTTATAATTATTACGTTTTAATTATAATTCGTTAAACGTTTATTATAAAGTTATAAATAAGGTAATTCGGTATTTATATTATATTTATAATTTTGTTATTCGGTACGGAAATAATAAAAAAATTTAGGTTATAATGTATATAAATAACGTTTCGTTTGTTAATAATTTAATCGATCGGAAAAGTTTTTAAAAATTTATAATTTTATTATTCGGAAAAGTTATAAAATAAAAATTAAATAAATAAGATATAATTATTATAAATATAATTAAAGTAAAATTATTAACTTTAAATTAAACGGTTAAAAAAGGTTTATTTTTAAATAAGTTATTAAAAATATTAACTTTAAAATTCGATTTTTTTTACGGTAAATTATAATAATAAATAAATATTTAAGTTATTTATAAAAAATATTTTAAATTAATAATTAAATTAAAATATATTAAGGTATATAGTTATTAATTAAAATAAAAATATTTACGAAAAAATATATAAGTTAAGTAAAAGGAAACGAATAATATAATAATTAACGGTTTTACGAAATCGTTTATAAATAACGCGTATAAAAGGTTCGTAAAGCTTTTAAGCATAAAAGAAATTACTTAATAGTTAAAATTTATTAAGAAAAAAAACGAGCTTCGTAAGAAAATTATAGCGCGTCGGATGGAACGTAAGGTAACGTAAGAATTCCTAATAGGAAACGATTTAAATCGGTTTCGAAAGGGCCTTATTTATTAATGATTTTAGCGTAGTAAACGTTAGCGAGGTTTGCGATGGCCTTATTAAGGGGTGTATCGGATACAGTAAAGTAAGGTCGGAGGGAATCGGACCGTCTGTCGCGTTAATATGTGGAGGAAATAGGGGTAACAGTTAATTTGTATGAAGGATTAATTCCCTAAGACCCTGAAGAAGATAGTTAGCTGTTATTATCATCAACATCAATATATAAATGAAGCTGCAACGAGGATACTCATATTTCGTGGTCTCAGGCTGTTTGACAGGAGTCCTACAACCGGTGATGCTTACCTGGAGAACAATACTATTAACCCAAGTTATGTCAATATACTAGATATAATCAATGTTAATATAACTATTTAAAATTTACGACATATCTGCTACTATAAACCGTACGGTTAGCTTTAATAGTTAGTGAACTAGCCTAGCCGTTCTATTTTAGGTCTATCACCAGGAAATATAGACAAATGAAGTGCAGCATACGAGCCACCCCCACTTAGCTTCCTTAGCAACCCCCACTACGCCATGCCATAACAATATCCTTAAGTTAGACCTGTATCAGTTCAACTCCTACCCGTCGATTAGATGCATCCTCGTAATGTCTCAGAACTGCATGGGAACCTTGACACCTCGTGGACAGGTTCTTTCTGAGCATTTGGATTTCAAGGGCTATCTGCGAACTATCCCTTCGTCCTAAGTTAAGCCTTAGTATAAACTGACCTTATAGGCCCTAGGTATCAATATTCTTGACCCTGCTGCGAGATATGAGGTTCCTCGCGTACAAGCGAAGCCCCTTATACCCTTTTGAACCATATTAGACATCCGCCATTCAGTTACGTATCTCCATATCACTACAAGGTTGTGAGACGTTCAGCCGTTATCGCTAAGAGCGATCATCATGTTCTTGTCTATTTGGCGGTTGGTCAAGGACTGTTGGATCTGTTTCCCTTGGAATATACCGAAGGAGGGGATGACGTAGCCGTTGGTGCCGATGGTTTCGATAACGGAGACCCATTCCTTATTGCCTAGCTAGGTCCATAACGCTTGGCTCTAACCTTCGGAATGATAGGCTTAGCATCGCCGTCGATGCCCATCAAAAGGGCCTTCTTGTCCATGCTACAGATATAGTTGTCAGAGATACCGTACTGCAAATGGGTTATCTGAAAGAGCTTGAGCCGCCCGTCGATAAAGTCGTATTCAAAGGCATCACGTCGTTGTTTATCGATGCAACGAGTCTACTTCGTTCGAAGGACTAGATACCTGGCTAGGAATCGACAATACCAGTCACACCCTAGAGGTTATAAATCGCTCTTCTTTTTCAAGAGATTTCTTCGAGCCAGTGAATCGACATCGGCCATCCCCAACCGGACAGGATATAGATCGATGTGATAATGGGAGCATCTTCTTCAGTCGCTAAAAGTTGCCGAGCTTGTTGACGAGCCGTTGCTGAAGCCTTCCCTTTGAGCCGGCCACATAATGACCTGCGAGGGACGTCAAACTCCTTAGACGCAGCCAAGATGTAAGGGCGACCCTGCCTTGAAGATGACGATAGCAGGTTGAATCCGTTGCTCTTGGCCCATTGTGCGGCTTCGAAAAGCGTAATGAAGAGGGCAAACACGTTAAAAGCTGAAAGGCGTCGGGGTTGCGGCTGTACCGTTTGCCGCAGAATAGGGGTAACTTGCTTAGTCATCAAGCCCCTGGGATCTATGGCGCCCCCGCAACAACATGTTCCGGGGCGCACACACTATATATAGAGCTTCCCAGCCACCGCTCTATAGAGCCCTGATCATGCATGTTAATTTACACTTTCCACCCCTTATGTAATATTTCCTCGCGACCAATATAACTGTGACACTGTTGTTATGTTTCGAGGCATGATGCTATAAAGTGCGGTCGAGTTTGGTGTTCTGCTGTCGCGGGGAAAGGGGGTGGCGCCTGACCGAGTGCGACCGCTGACTAGGTGAAACGGTCAGCGGGTCCGATCACCTGTACGGAGCTCGGAGCTCCGGCTACACTTGTTTCATCCTTCCGCGACTCCATATTTTGATGCTCCTGTTGGCTGACGACGTTCAACTGACGTGCCGGCTTGGTCTTCATATTCTCCCGAAGGACGAAGCCGCAGTCGCCAAGACTGACCGCGCATTCATGTACTCCTACGGAATCGTGAACGCGCCGAGAATCAGCAGCTCGCATTGAATGTCGTCGCAGGACGCAGGTGAGCAGAGGTTCACTACGTTGGTGGGCGCGGTCGAACACTAGCGCGCTACACCGAATGAGGAGCGTTAGGATATGGATTATATAACATTGCGGCAGCGCCTTGCACGCTTGGTTCGGACGTAATAAAATGAAGGTTGATGTCAATAAGCAACTTTCAGCCGGGAACTTTGCCATCCAGCAACGCTGACAAGAACATTGGACAAAGGGCTTGTTACTGTGTAATAAATCTTCGTATGAAACGTACAGTGCGGCATAGTCACATATTTTTTGCAACTCTTTCACCAGCCTTTTCCATGTCGTTAGTCGCATTGTACGCTATGTTTGGGGCTTGGGTTCCAAGATCGCCCTATCACTATTATCGTCTCGGTCCACCCTCATCTCATGATCTACGGTTCTCATTAAGGTCCCGAGTGACTCCTCATGTCTTAATGTACGTTCCGGTGGAAGTATCATCATTTCATTATCTTCTTCGCGGAACTGCCCATGGTGGTGACTTGAGTTCCGTGATCTGCGGTGCGCGGCGCTGGAAGAAGGTTTGCCAGTAGAGAGCGCCTTTATTGAGAGCACGTATTGCCAGAATTTAGGCGCGAAGTTGATAAAAAATGCACGAATCGTAGGGATAGAGCCGCAAATGATGAAGAGATTGGCTTCCACAAAGCTAAAAGAAAAGGTACGCGGTCAGATCGAAGCCGTGAGATTACTAGAAATATTGACTTACGTCCAAACATTCGCAGGCGCAGCATCCCAAGAAGGGTCAGTGCTCGCCAGAACTGGGGGCAAAAGGGCAAGTCGGATGATCGAAGTGGCCACTGTCGCTGATCCAATAGCAAAAACCATGATCGCTGCTATTTTCCGTCTCCATCCCATACAAAGCCGGAGAATCATCGGAATGGGTATAACGAACAACATAATGTCGGTGACAACGTTGGACACAGCAGTAGCAATATATAAAATGGCGGCGTCTAGACAGGAGCCATCAACCGTGAAGTCGAACGCCATCCTAGGCGGATTACAATGGAAGAACATCAAAAAACTGATAACTGTAGTGTAGGCGGACACGATCCCGATACTGATGTAAACCGCCGTTCGGAACCAGACTTGTGGTGAAACGTCGAGGTAAAAAGTAAGTAAAGACAGCTTCGTGAAGCCATTACACAGCATGTATACGGGCGCCGCAATGTACGTGATCTTGGGGAATCACTATGTTAAACTTGAGAGCTCCGACTAGAGGGTGGGGGGTACTGTGGACTCACAAGTGCGTATTTCTCGAATCTTTCAAGGGGCATCTCCCACGAGTGCGTGCACATGCCGCCCTCTGCGATTGAGTCTACGACTCCCGGTCAGCCTAATCATTCTTCCTTAAGTCGAGCGGGCAGTCCTCACAGACGCACAGGATCTGCGTGGCTAGTGATGAGGTCTAGGCCACCACTGTTAGCATATGGCTCCTCCCGGGCGACACAGCTTTAACGTATTTAGCTCACCCACGCAAGAAACATAAATCCTGATATCGTATAGTCAGCTGTTGCACAGCCGTCTACGTTACCGAAACCATGAACTAAAATATTATCATACCATCGTTAATCTGCAATCCATTATACAGAAAAATCTTGCTGTAGAATCTTTGCAACAAGGCAAGGAACGCCAGAGTACCCCCAATGCCGAAAATGAGGTAATGTTGGAGCACCATTTGCTGCTGAGGGTTGGCAAAATTTACCACATAACCTTCCGGGGGTTCTGTAAATGTTGTGACGCCGTTCGTGACTGGAAACTCCACCATGGTAACGAGAAGACGGATAAGCAGTACGTCGTCTTTAAAGACATAAATCTCCTACAGCATAGCACGTTCATTTGACCATTTCAATCCGATGACAAAGGGGCCACTTCAAGCCATTTACGTAGTGATGAGGAAGACAGCCGCCTTTAAATGATGGCCCCCGTTTTAGACACAGTCACAAAGCAGGCTTCTACTGTGAGCCATTTAGAGCCTGAATCGCAAGCCTCTTAAGTGCTTAAAACTTAAACTGTTTCTACTTTGCATGGGTTAACAAAAAGTAGGTCTATAACTCGAAGTCACTCGAAAAGGTGGCTATGTAATACGTAAGCCACCGTTATTTACACTAGTTTACATATCGCGATCATTGCCCGAGCCTTGGCAAAGCTTACCAAGAAGTTACATTGCAAGCCGACCCATTATTTCCACGTGGTAATGGTTAAGGATTTATCAGAGCTTTGATCTTTTAAAAGTGGGCGTGACGCAGCCGAGCCGGCACGATTTGAAGCCCTTAAGCTAGGGAATTCGAAGTTAAGAACGTTGCAATTCAGGCTCTTATTATCAATTGTATGCCGACCGTCATTAGGTGTATTAATCATACGAGTTTGCGCACAGCGACGTAATGACTATAGACGCCTCGCTCGCCATCTCGTCCTATCCTTCACAGCAGGCAAGCGAAACGTGCCATTCGCTCATGGGCAAGAGTGAGGTTTTGAGAGCTCTTCGCACGACCAGAACAGGAAGATAGTATTAAGATATTGTTCTAACCAAGCGCCTTGGTACCTGCCGGAGGGACCGAAGCATTCGGCCGATTGAATTTCTAGTGGGGAAGGGAATCCCGAAGCTAAGACAGCCTACCGTTTTAATTTATCACATTCTCTATCTTAGAACGTATTAGTCAAACTATTTAGTGGCAGGTTAGGGTTTTATCGAAAGGACGCCCCCGAAATTACTTACATGATAAGTGACGACTCCTTGGCTACCAGCTAATGCACGTTTAGGCAGACCCTGACCTTGAACTTGCCATCCGGATTCAGTCCCCGGTTCAAGGGAGCGCCGGGCCTAGACCGCTCCCCAATTTCGGCTAAGACCGGACGGGGCCGGAATTGCCCGCCAAGCAATCCGGGGCCCCAAACGCCAAAGCCCTTGGCAAGCAGCGGATCGGCCGCTATATATGAATGCCCCTCTGTGCTCTCTAGTGCGGCAGGCTCTACTGCAATGGCTTCCTGATATTGCCTCATAGCTGCTGCAAGCTCCCTGCGTCCCGACTGGAGCACCCCGTTGTGGCTTGTTTGCATCACCTCGTGGCGTGCGCGGCTTTAATTACGGCCCACCGCATAGAACTACTGCATAGTTGATCGGTAGGTCTTGTGGTGAATCCAGCAACTTAATGCAGCCACTCTTAATTTTGGAAGTCTACGTAATCGCCCGACCAGAACACTGGCAGTAAAATCTTTTATTATGAAACGTACACACCTACGACCTGCGTATTACTACGTTATGGTCGTTATCCTGAAACCTTTTTTTCACGCCCCCAAATCTGGCCTAGTACTTTATCTGTAGCGATATAGCACTAATTTCGGACTTATTCACTTAGTCCAACAGCTGAAGTCCTAGCGTTCCCTACATTTCTATAGTAAGCTATAAACTACAAATCTGAAACCACAACCATTACTAATCCTTGCGAACCAAAATATCTCTGGGAGCCATACGGGGCGTTTTTCACAAGTCTATACTTGTTCTACTTAATAGCTATCATTTTCCATTTTGGGTTTATTCGTACGAATACTATTACGTACAATATTCGGCTTTAACCAAGCTGAAGTGTTGAAACCAAGGCTTAGCAGTTGAACAGTAGCTAATTAGATTTTGGCTCAATTAGATCAGCTCCTAGTTGGGACTACTTACAGCCACCTCCGGTATCGCTTCCAATTAGCTACAGCTGCTATTCCATGTATTAAGAGGGATCATTACCTTCTGTCTCTTAGCTAGAAGCCTTTGAATGTCAACCAGATAAATCTACTTCTTCAGTTGCAAATGCTTCATGTGTGATGTCAGGGTCTCATAAGAAGGAGCTGAGAGAAAAGGTCTTCCCCCTGACAGCGTGATATAATACCCGCCTAGAATCGTATTACTCGGCCGACGCCGCTTTACCTCCCTGGTGCATGGTCCTGCCAGCGAGCACCAGTGATGGTCGGTTGGAGAGCTCTCGGATATTATATATTTGTCTCGCTGCCCATTATAGCCCTTGGCGGTTTGTAGCTCGCTCTGCAACGTGGAGGGGAGATATTGAGGCATTTGCCGGTTTCCCCTCATCGTCGCGGAGCTGAAATCCCCAGAGGCCTGTCCGTCATTTCGTCCAGAGAGATCCCCGCGCCATCTATGGTACACATATCGTTTACAGTAGATAATGAATAAGAAGTGCCTTGGCGTTTCTCTGTCCGGGGAACCCCAGCACCCGTCCGACTGCCATGCTACTGTCTGATTCCCTTTTAGTCAATTCCCTGATACCTCAAACCAGTTTATATGTTTTACCCTTGAACCTTGATAAGTATCTCACGGCGTTAAGCATGGAAGGCCACTTCATCCACGAATCCTACACGTATGGCCGAGTTAGACGCCTGCTTCCCCATGCCTTTGGGTCTCTATTCCTTTCTAGCGGACCACTTGAGGGCCATGCCGAAAACCCGGCTTCTTCCGTTACATAGGGGTAATGACGCCCCACAGCATTCGTGTATACATGGGTATGTAGTCCCCCCAAGCCCCGAGACCGGTCACGCAGCATGGAATCCAACGGGTATTCAACCTATTTTTTACATGCTCTTCATGCCATCTGCCCACTCGTTAGCCAAACAGCCTTCGTTCTCTGGCACTCTGACCCCGATAACGAGCTCGAATTTACGCTGGCATTTGAACGCATTGAATGACAAGAAGTTGGCGAGCCAATAACATGGGGTTGCGCATAGAGAGGTGCGGCAGGCCATCCGGCCCTACCAGCTTCTCGGCCAGCCGGATGTTCTGGTGTGGACAGTGACAATTCAACAAAGCTAGAAAACCCATTGCATTGACTGTCGGTCGTCCATTCCTTTGGCATGTTCCCTCTTAAAGCCAAGCTTGATTTCTGGCTCTCCGCCCTTCCATGAACGACCTTTGCTTAAAGTTAATAGCTGGGAGTTTCCCCCTTTCGTCTGCCCTACACTCACCTCATGCTTCGCTGGGCATACTTCCCGTAGCCTCGCGGAAGTGAAGCAGTGATTGTTTAGTAGGTTTGAGTTACCGACTCGGTTCACATCGTGCACATAGCCGTGGCAAGCAGAAAACATAAGCGCTCCTTGCGTGTGAGCAAAGTTTTAATAGTATGGAAAGTCGGTTTTCGCTTGATATATCTCGCGGCTACATCATCTTTCAGTTAGCTTTTGATAAACTTTAGCTAGTGAGTAAAGAGCACTGCAAGATACTAGGCGACGATGGTGCCTGTTATTTTGCTCACTGGGACCATCGAATACTTGACTTCACTCGGAAATGTCGTAGGACACTCCTGTTCCCACGCATTGACGAACCGGCGGATCTTGCTTCGTATGCTACTAGGAGTCGCCTTCCCGCCGCCAGGCGTCTGGTCAAGAATGCCTCGGGCAGCCGCCAGACCGCTTCAACAAGGTGCTTCATGGTCTCCATATCTCGTGGATCTGACCTGGGATATGTCTCCGAATATATATGCCTTTTTAGTTACTATACTCCATAATCGTCTAAAGCGCAGAAACGCATCCCATAATGGAAGCCCCGAGATGTACGAAGCTTTGCTGATCGGTCTCAGTTTGCTGCGGACGATGTGAGAGTCACCCATTGACTGGTCCGAGAGTCTGCTCTTTACCCCCAGCTCGATCTTTGCATCTGCGTCGGCATGGTTTCTTCCACGCGTCTTCGTGCGGGCACTTATATTCCCGAATTAATCTTCGTAATTTAAACAACCGTCTTGAATGGGACGAATCAAGTGGCGAAGAAGTTTCCACAGGGGAGTGTGACGTATATCCAGGTGGGAGGCGTGAGAGACTGCCTCCGAGTGTGCAACATGCCATTTTTATAGAATAGAAGGCCGTAGGGATGGGTGCCGAGTCGAGGAAAGCCTGAAGAGCTACGGCGGTGCCGCGATTCCATCTTCAGTTCAAGGGATAATGTACGTCAGTCTGGAGATGGCCGTTGCTCGCTGCCTCGGCTATAGCTGAAGATGTTCACACTCAGCCAAGGCTCAGTGGGCTGGCTCCTGAGCAGGGTGGCAGAGCGTATTTAGCGCCTGCGGTGACCTACATAAATGTTGCAGAAAAGGGATAGCTTGGTTAATTATCAAAGCCCAGAATCAGGTAGGCACCCCCGGGATAAGGTTATTCCGGGGTTCTTATATTGCATACAAAGCCTTCTGACCACCACTCTCTAGAGCCCTGATCATTCATGTCAGTTTACACTTTCCACACCTTATGCAACCTTTCCTCGCGATCAGCCTAACTGTGGCAAGAACACTCTCCAGCTGCAGTATAACAAAGAGAAATGTCGTGAGCACGGAAAGTTTTTGGGGGATGGCTGACCGGGAGAAAATCCGGGCGGCCTGGTCGGCGAGGCCACTTTCCAGAAGATAGAGTCTGGCACTCATCTGGTCGAGTTGGTGTTCCGCTACGGGAACACGAGGTGTAATCCGGGTCTAGTGGAAGCACGGAATCCGAAGATACCGACACCCATGGAGGGCGCGAAGCCATCCTGGCGCCGCGGGAGAAAGAGCGAAAGAATAAGAACCTACTAGCGTTACCAGGGCACAGAGTACCATCACCGAAAGACCGAGGTCACTGAGAACACCCCAAAAAATCCCCATGACGGCCGTGATGATCATGGGAAAGGTTGAAGAAAGGGAAAGTAAACAACGTAACGGAAAGTAAACAATGTGGTGGAGAACATGCTTAAATATTCTACGGCTTATCACTCTCTAGCCAATCTGATTAGGGTTGGAAGGCAGCACCAAAAGCATATGTCAACAGGGGGAACCTAATATGGTTCAGGCCGTGGCTTCACGGTCGAAGAGTGTCTTGAAACGGCAGGCTAGCTCTGATCGCACGCACCACCCCATGACTCCAACCGTGGTTGAGCAAGCTAATATGTCCACCGGCTGAAATGCGAGAATGGATAAGAGGGATCCACCCGTTGATAGCGCATAGTTATCCAGCCATCTACAGTCCAGGGGTGTCTTATTTGACTTGCTTTGGGATCAGTTTTATAATGATAGTATTGTTAGGAACCGTTACCAAAGTAAACGATTGGAGTTCAGCCAGTTATAACATGGCTATTCAATTATCAGCAACTAGGGCGATCGTTTTACCTGTTTCTTGGCAGAGCTCTACGAAGATGGGGTTGCTACGGATCAAAACCAGAATGGCTTAAGCATTTTGACAAGAACAAGTTAGACTTTAGGTGGTATTAATTACCAGACTTAACCTGACAATGACCCCATCAGTGTGGATGTTGGTCCTCACGTCCACGATGTCTCTCTTTTGGTTTGCTGCTCGCGGCTTGCCAACCTGTCGAGTCCCCTGGTAACAATCGACAGAGCTTACTTCATCATCGATGAGCTTGTTGTCACTCAAAAAACGGAAGTTGGTGTGGATGTCCATACTTCTACTGTAAGGGACGCCACTCCCCGAATCAATTGAGATTCAGACTCAAGCGCAAGCTCATAGAGGACCAATTCAGTTGATTGTAGTCAGCATTCGGGAAAGCCAATGACATAATTGGAGTTAGCCTTGCGTTAAGCCAGGGGCATGGACGGAAGCTAACCTTACTTTAATTAAGACGTTTTGGTATTCGGAATCCGCAAGCACTCCGCGTGCCTTTCCGCCTCCGATAGTGTGTTCAGTTGCCAAGGGGATGACATCTTCCAGAGTGCATGGACCATTCTTAGTCATTCCACCTTGCAAGCACTACGCAGGGGATACTCAACCAAAAGGCCATTACCCCAGATCTGGTGATAGCGTTAGCAAGCACGCCTAGCCTTCGGTACCTGAAACACTAAGATAAGTTTATTTCCCCTCTCGGTTATCTCCGTCCTTAGGTTGCTTCTGATTGGCGGAGCTTTGCCTCCCATTGTGTGGAGATGAGCTGTGTTTTGTTTACCAGCTCGGGCATCGCAAGCCACTCCGTATTGCCCTTGAGAGAGTAGGTACCCCAGGTATATAGATAGTGGTTACGTCAGTATTACAGGCGTAGACATACTGTACGTATAGTACTGGGAGGTTCCCATCCATAGTCCCGTAATGCTGATTCGTGTCTGATGGCGACCAGCCACAGTATTGTACGTAACACCATGCGTCTACTCAATATGCCCAATATGGATACCCACGATGGCTTCAGTTCAATTGACATCTAAGCAAACCTAGTTCCGGCGAACCGGTGTGAGCTGGAGTAGTTATGCGCTTGCTCCACATCACCCGGACGTAATGCAGTCGCTCTCAGCTCTCGTGACGCGATTACAGAATTCCAGGATCCCGTATGACTTCATTCCAGATGTGCCTACTTTGAATTCTAGAACATGATTTCCGCGGGGCGGTAAGTACGGCTTGCTTTCTACCCCGGCCTTGATATGCATGGAAGCGCCGTAGATGATCGAGTTGGCGGTACTTGTTCCCTGAATTCGAATAGAAGGTGCGGGATTCTCTGTCGGGTCCGGCAACTGGAAAGCTTCTTTTGGTATCGCAGTCTACTGCAATTAAGCCCAATCATCGTCTATTTATAGCATTTGCCACTTTAGCCTTCATTGACAATAAAGGCCCCCACAGCTCTACTTGCCGCTAGTCCTGCCCGGGCGACCGCGCTACCTCCTCATCATGAATAACAGGCCATTTATTTGCTCGAAAGGGGCCGTTGCGACGATCTAGCGGCTGCCGGCGCCCTCTTCATCCTGAAGACAGAGAGCGCACGATACGCACAAATTATCGGGGATGGGGAGATAAGCGAGAATATGCGGGATGTCGTCTCCGTCACTTTGACATATCGTGAGTCGAGAGGGCCGTCCGCTTCAAGGTCGACTCGGACTGCGTCCTCCAGGGTCTCGAAGGGAAATTTAAGGGATGGGACCTCGCGGTCCTGGATTATGGAGACGGTTGGGGCCCGGCCCACTCCCTTCCAGGTCCACAAGATGGGCGTCGGACCCTTCGCGGAGTATTCCGTAACCTGCGTCGTCGGCACCGACATGCGGCTCGCCTGCTCCGTCCGTGACCTGACCCTCCTATGCGTAGGACCATCACCGGCACAGTTCCTAGGCATCGGGTGGGGGGTCTCATGGCTCGGAGATAGGCTGATAAGTATCATGGTGGAGCGCGCTGGAGGCGTAGCTGCGTAACATGACGGGCAGTGTATGGGGCTTGAGGGGGTGGCAATTCACATTTACAGCGAATCGTCTCAAATCAGCTTGGTTAGACCACAGTTAGTTCCTGCCGAATAATAGTAAATACTTGTTCTTTCAATTATGTCCACATGACTATGGGTATCTTATTCTACTAACGTGGAGGGCGATAAAGCACTTTTATATTCCTCTCGAACTCCCCCTCCAGTTCCATTCTGGTATGGGGAGTGGGGCCACCTGTACCCTCCATCTCACCATGAGGGACTGTTACTGCGTAAGAGTGGTATAATGGTTGCTCAGTAGGGTATTGTTCAGCAGGATAGCCACTCCAGTTCTGCGGTAAAGCTTGTGTCGCGGAGTCCGGCATCTCGGTCGGATTACTTCTTTCCCGGGGCTCGGGAGTCCGCGACAAGGAGAACTGCGAGCTCGAAATCGGCCCGCTGCCATTGCTGAAATCCTTCGTTATGGACGGCGGAATGGACATTGACCGCGCTGCCTTCCGCGCTCTATACATCATGAGCAAGCCGGCACCGAGAGCGACCAGTCCGGTAAGTCCTAGGGATACGCCGATGCCGATGCCTATCTTGGCGGAATTGCCAAATGCTTCGCTCTGAGAACACGAATTGGCCGGCGCTGTCTCAAAGCTCTGGGGCAAGCTGCAGGACTCGGTGCTTGGTGTACTGGCCGCCGTCTCAGCGGCGAACTTCCAGCCGTTGATCTGGACCCCTACTACAGACGTTGCGGTATTAATCCTGGAGGTCGTAGCAGTCCAGCCTCCGTTCTCGCCTCGAGTCATGTAGGTCAAATCTTGCCCAGCTGCGACGTGCGAGGTGCACTGCCCCGTATTCCCTTGACTTTCGATACTGTCGTGGTATTCGAAACCGCTTTGACAACCCGTGAGCTACCACACGACGCGCAACATAGGGGCATCTGAGGACGAACTTACGATGGACAACAAGCTATCAGCGTACTCGAGGAGTCTTGGACGTTCTGGGTGGCGGTATAATAATTTTCGGGACAATCCATCGGTCCAAGGCTGACGGTGGTAGCTTCATTTGGGCCGAGTCGGTCTTGTAGCCACCAAGTTGTTACCGCCTTAGGGTGGCACGTCAGGGCCTGATCGGCAGACACTCCGTAACCCGGGTCCCAAGCAGCGATGATGTCGCCCCAATAATTCCATCTGAGGTCGCCGCATTCGCTGTTTGCCGACAACCCGCTCTCGAGCGGTATCCAAGACGTGACCGCGTTCCCGTGGGTCTCTGGCAGGCGGTTGGGATTCATGGCTGCTATGTGCGGTACATCGCTGCGGAGCGAGAACTTCAGGTTGAGGCCAGAACGGATCGCCGCCCATTTTAGATATTTCAGCTCAGCGGGCCGGACTTTTCTCTTTGTTCATTCGCTTGGGGGCCGTTGTCGTGCCAAGAGATCGGTTGCGACGCCGATACCCGAGGGACGAGGCTGGTACATGGTAATCGCATCCTCAGCTGGGCAGTGCTGGATTAAAGCTTAAGCGCCCTCGAATCAGAACGCCCAATTGAGACATTTTGAGCTGAAGGATGCGGCACAGGTGCATAAGGTAAAATGAGGGGTCGCAACGGTAGTGGGCTCGTTCCTATTTCTGTCCTTGGCTATTCCGTTCTGGGTGTCTTGGATTCTTGGGATCTTGGCGACGCTGCCCTGTAAGGCTGACTCTATGGCTCCTTGTCTGGGATCCATGATTGCTAAGCATTCTGTGTTACGTCGATTTGGGGTAGGACTTCGGTATGAGCCGTTGGCAGTTTTTACAGTGGCTTTTTTGGCGAGTGTTTGGAGGCTTTGCCATGCATGAAGGATCAACCATACCACATGGATATCTATACGTCCTACCAGGTTTAACGGAATGTGCCACTTCGTACTTCGTAATAATACGGGGCTACGGGGTATGGGGGAGACAATTGGTACATGGAGAGGATGTAATGATAGCATCGGGTAGTCGAACATGTCTTTCTTTTCCCCGCACCTTAAAGTCACGATCCTTTATAGTATGATGCAGGGCCTTCAATTCACACAGCGTACATAGGTAGCTTTTGTGGGGTACTTTTAGTGAAACATATAGCCAGATATCCTGCGCCATGCGCTTACGGTCTGGGAATATTTCAATACGTAGCGCAACCATATGAGACCAGCCACCTCACCTTACCATTCCATTAGTCTTTCAGCCCGATATGCTGAACAGCCCCCAAAAAGGCCCTACGACTCGAACCGGCTACCGGTCCTCACTACCAAGGGGAAGCCAATTGGAATTTAATAAGCGGCCCGACAGGCGACAGCCGCCCGTCCCGTGGAACCTTACGCAACCCGCACTCCTCTAGCAAAGATGTGTATGGTTCTCTTCGGATTCTGCCGAATTTCTTTCCCAGCATCCCCGAGGTTTCAGTCCCGGTGCAACCAGAAACTCGTCACGGGCGGTCGGCGTTCTTTCCCAATCCGGAAGTAATTCTGATCTGACTAAGCAGCCAAATCAACTCGGTTATCGAGCCCGGTTTCATTTTGTCGGATACAGTGGAGTGAGGTCGGAGGGAATCGGACCGTCTGTCGCGCTAGTGGGTGGAGGAAACAGGGGTAACAGCTAATTTGTATGAGGGATTAATTCCTTAAGACCCTGAAAAAAAAAACAGTTAGCTGTTATCACCATTAATATCAATATACGAATAAAGCTGTAACAAAAATACTTATATTTCGTGGTTTCAAATTATTTAACAATTATAAACCCGGATTGCAAATTTTTTTTAAATTTATTATATTTACCCTTAAAAACTTTTATTAGTATTAACAAATTAAATGCTAAATAATTAATTAAAACGAGTTACGATAAATAATAATTAAAAAACGGCTATAAAAACAAAATTCGAAAAATTAAATAAATAAAATACAAAATAGAAAAAACTTTTTAATCGTACGCTTAAAAATATCGTTAAGTTATTCGATTTCGAACCGGAAAAAACGTTATTACTTAAACTTAATTACTTTTTACTTAAAAACGTTAATAAAAATGTAAGTTTATTAACTAATTCCGAAAAAAACTAAATAATAAGATATAAAAATTTTCTTAAAATATATTAATTTAAAAAATAACGTTATAACTTTTAATAAAAAAAGCTTTATCGCTATAAAATCGATAATATACAATTTCGTCGGAAAGTTATATTTATTTTACTTAAAAATTAACGAACCGATACGTAAATAAATTAATAACTTAAAATAATACGCCGACGTAAACGTAAACAAAATAATAAAACTTATAAAAATTAAATGTCGTAAAGTTTTTTTTAAAAAAAAGAAATATATTAATTTAAAGAATTTTTATAAATAACGTGAAAAATAAAATATAACTATAATAAACGTTATAAAAAATAATGTTTTTAAATTAATTAGTTTATAATAAATAAATAATTTCGCGAACGTAATAACGTTATTAAAAACGTAACACGTAGATTAAATACGGCTAATTATATTTAAAAATAAAGTTAATAAATTATTTTATAAAACCGTTAATAAAAAAGTACGTATATTAATAAAAATACTTTTATAATAGAAAAGAATTAAGTTATTTATTAAAATTACAAAAAAAGGTGCTTACGTTATAACTTTTAAAGACAAAAGTTTTGCTACAAAAAATAATTAGCTTATTAATAAAATTGCGTTTTTAAAAACATTATATAAACGGATAAAAATTAACTTTTAAATTAAAAGTTATAACCTTAAAAAAAAAGATTACTAAACGTATAAAAATGACAGATATAATATATTAACTTATAAATATATTTTTAACATTTTAAAAAAAACAATTATTAAAAAAAAAGTTATTTAATAAAAAAATAACCTTTAACGTTAAATTCCGCAAAAAAATTAAGAAAATAAAAAAAAATTCCTTAAAGATTTTAAATTTATAATAAATTAAAAGTAATAACGATTAACGGATAAAATAAAAAAGATTTTAAAGGGTTTTAAAAATAACATACTTTATAAAATACTTAATATATTAAATAAATTTTTATTAAAAAATTATATAATTTTAAATTTAAAAAGTTCCATTTATATATTTTATAACTTAACTCGATTTAAAAGAATTATAAAGGTATCGAAAAAACATTTATCTTAATAAATAACATTAAAGTAACGATTTTAAAAGATAAAAATATTACGATATATATAAAAAACTTACGTAAAAAAAAGACTTAATATTAAAGGAAATAACTTATTATCGGAACTTCCATTATAATATCGTTTCGTATAAACTTTTTAAACAAAAAGGTTATTATTAAAATATCTTTAATAATAACGTAAAGTATCGAAATAATTATAAAAAGTTATATTTTTTTAAAAAAAATAAAAGAAGATTAACGTATAATCGAAAATAAAAGCTATATAAGGGCTGCTTTTTCGGTAATTAAAAAGGCAGGTAAAATAGTAGATTAAGTAAGGGCTTAAGCTTCAGAGTCGAGGGTATTATAATATTTAAAAATGGGCTATTACGAGTCAGAACTCTTAAAGCACCTACCTATTTACTGCCGTAAAACGTTATTAAAGGGCCTTAAAATGGCCGAATACTCGGCATATATCCTAACGAAATAAAATAAAAATTGTACGAAAAAAGCTAAATTTTAAAGTAATAATGCTTTTTTTAAAATACGCTTAAATTAACAAAGATTTTCGAAAAAACTCCGTAAATATAAACGAATATTAATAATTCTTTATAAAGCTTTATATTAAACGATAATATATTTTACGTAATATTAAAAATATATATATATAAATTTATATAACGTCCTATACAAGCTCGCGAGCCGTTTTTTGGCACCTTGCAATAACAAATTTAAATAACTTAATAATAACATATCGCATTAATTTAAATTAATCGGATTTCTTTTCGCTAAACGTATTTATAACTTTTATATAAGTACGCGTATTATGTCCAGGCTTCCCGTAAACGCTATACTTCTGTTCCTTAATTTTAACCTTTTTGTAATAACCTTTTTTAACTATTATTAGCTGCATCTTTTTACCACCTCCTTCTTTTTGGGCCAAAAAAACTTATCCCTTTTATATAATAAATATTCCTTTTTTTTTGAAAACGTTTATTTTTAATCCTGCAACATTTGTTTAAAATATGATTCGTTTTGCGTAATTAAGTAACTTTTTTCCGAAAAAAAATATTTTCGTATAAAAGTAACAAGTTATTTTTAAATAAAAGATTAACCGATTTAACCATTTTTTGTTTTAACGAATTACTTTATTAGTTTCTAATTTTTTTTTGCAAATAACGTTTTTATTTCGTTACTTTTTTAATATTCTTAAAGGTTTTTGTAGGTAGGGAATGTGACGGCAGCCACCAGGATCAAACCGTGAGGCTGGCAACCATCACGTGGGGCTGATAGTTGCGATACGAACTAGCCACCTACCATATAAAGAGTAGGGACATTTGTAAATCTTTACGCATTTTGCGACTCTGCTTTCCTTTCCTCTTTTTTTTCAGCTTAAAATCTTCGTTCATAGTGCTAATAAATTAGTTATTATGTTATATTTTACTGGCCGTAACATTATTTTAAGCTTATTCCCTTTTTCGCTGGCCTAACGATTAATAAATAAAACATTATATCTTTTTTACGTCGATACGTAACGACAAAAAATAACGCGTTTTAAATTAAATTTAAAACCAAAATTTAAATTAACTAGCATTAAGATTAAATGTCTATTAAAAAAGATTACTTATTAGCTAGTTAACGTTTAAAACGATTTAGATTAATTAAAGGTAAAATTAAAAATGCAGAAAACGAAATACCTTTTTAAAACCTAAACCAGAATATATAAAACGACGAATACCTTAAAGAAACGGCAAAAAATTACGTACCGTAAAACAAGACCGAACCCGTAAAAATAAAGGGTTTATTAAATTAAAATTATCAAAATTAAGATTATAACTATTTAAAAATTAACCCCGATAGGCAGCTGATCGACGAAATGGCTAACGATAACCAGGATATCCAAGGAAAACTTTAAAAATTCCACGACAAAGTTACTTGCTTTTAGGCCAAACAAAGTTATTATTCTCTTATTCCTTTTAACGACGCCGACCGCCCTCGCCGAAAAAACATAATTAATAACGCTTTCGGTAATACCAATACGTTTCGCCTTACTAATATAGCAGCATAATCCGCTTTTTGCAAATTTACGAAAGTTAATAATACGAATTTTAATTATAACCAAAAGAAAAAAAACTTACGTTAACGACCTAATTAAATTTAGCGATAATAAAATCAAATTTAATACCTAGGTTTATAAGGTTATAAACAAATTCGAAATAAATAAATCGATTTTTTAAAACGAAAGAATTTGTATAATTTATTTAATAAGCTTTCTGAAAAAAAAGGTCGAACAAGTAATTAAAATTCGTTACCGATTAACTACGTAATCTTTTTTTTACATAAGCGAAATAATTTAAATGTTAAAATTATCGTATTACGACCCGAACTAAGTTTTTACTGTTAAAAATTTTTTCCAGACCTTTATCTTTAAACCCGGTAAAAATTAAAATATTTACGATTTTATCTTTAAATTTAACGCTTTCGTTTAAAAGGTTAAAATTACCAAAAATAAATACAAACAAGTTTTATAAAAAAATATTTTTCCAAATCTTAACTTATGCCTTTTTAAAGATAGCCGTAATCCCGACGTTATTTACGAAAAGTTTTGTAACCGCGTTATTATAGTTGTTTACAGCAACCAGCTTACCTATAAAAAACGCCAACAAGAACGTAAGCCCTAACTATACGACCTTAATAAACCGAAAAACAAAAACAAAAAACCCCGCTTAAATAATAATTCCGGCAAATCGAAAATTTTAGGTAATACCGGCAAGCCTTTATCGGAGGCTGAAAAAAAGGTTTATTAAAAAGTTAGTACGTACTTTAATTATAACAAAACGGGATATAAGGCTAATAATTACCCGGATAAAGAAAAAGGTTACTGCGATAAAAATAATAAATAATTCGTCCAGTTCCAGTTCCGATAAATCGGAAAAAAAATAAACCCGTTAAAAATTCCTTAATAATCCTTTTTATATTAATAGTAACGGAAATAAATAATTTTAAAAAATATAAAGTTTTTGTTAAAATTACGTAAATCCAAATAAATAAGATTAAATTACGTATTATTACTTTTTATAATACCGGAATATAAACCCGACTTTTTATTAACCCCTTTTTCGCTAAATAAGCAAAAAAATGATTATAAATTTATATTATCCGGCTAAAAAAATTAATTTAATTACAAAATTACCGGAAACAACCTGGCGGCCAAATAAAAACTTAAATAATTATAATATTCGAAATTAACGGATAACGTTTTCCCGATTAGATTTTCTAAATTATAAATATTAAATATAACATTTTTATTAATTTCGATTAGATAAAAAAATATAACTTATTACTGGATTATAAAAATAAAAGTATTATCTAGCCCGATAACTTACCAGCTTTAATTAAGTTCTTACCAGCGATTAAACTTCCAGCCCGATATTTGCTAAATAGGTATATCGACCTTAAAGTTTAGAAAAACGTTTACTGCCGTAACCGCGCCATAAAAAAGGCCGATAAATAATACCAGATTTTCCAACGTTTATGGAAAAAATCCGAAAACGATTTCACCTTAATACCCGTACTTATTATTCCGTTAAATATAATAAATAAAGATATACCGGACGTATATAATACTAAGCCGACTATTTCCGTTATAAAAACTATTAAAAATAACGTAATTATCGTTTTATTAACGAATAAGTTAAAAACCAATTTCTATACGGAACGATAAAATAAATACCCGTTACCTTAAAAAATTATTCTTTTTAAAAATAAAAAGTTAAACGTTATAATAATAACCGTTTTGCAAAAATAAAAGATATATAACGGTTAAAAAATCCTTTTTCCCGAAAATAAAAATCCGGAATACGTAAAACAAATCCGGAAACTTTTATCAAAACCCTTTACCTATTTAAAAAGATTTTTTTTTTAAAAAAAGAAATTAATACCTTTTCAAACTTTTGACCTGGTTATAACGTAATTTTAAAATTCGACCGGCCAATATTTACCTTTAAACCCCTTATTTACAAAACGTTTATTTAATACCTTCCATTAAAAAAAATAATAAACAAATTATTAAAAATAAACTTTATCCAATTATATATACGAAAAAATGCCGTTTTAATTTTGTTTATTTTAAAACTTTATTTGTCGGAACGCCGGTTTTATATCGATTACCGTTAAAGGAACTAATATTTAAAAAATTATTTTATCTTAACCCTTTTATTTAACGGTATTATATTTAACTATTAAAACGTTAAACGTTTTATTAAAATCGATATTATTTAAACGTTTTATAAACTTTATATCGTTATTAAATCGGAATATTTAATAATATTTAAAACCCGTTAAGGAACTTTTTAATAAAAAATATTTTTATTTAAATTTAAAATAAGCCTTATTTAATAATAATCGTTTATTAATATTTAATTATATAAACTTTTTAATTATTATATAAACGTTTACGCCGATAACGTATTAATTTATTCCGGCTTTAAAAAAAATATTAAAAATATTACAAAAAAGTTATTTACCGGTTATATAAAACTAACCTTTAAAAAGATATTAAAAAATTCCGGTTTAACGTTAAAAAAATAAATTATTTCGGTATTATTATAAAAATAGGCGTAAATATTTTTATCGATCTAGCTAAAATTAAAATAATTTAAAAATAAAAATTCGAAAACCTTAATAACCGTACCATAATCCGTTTATTTATAAAACTTCATAATTACGTACGAATATTTTGTTATTATAAAAACGGTATAACCGAATTATTAAACCGTTTATTAAAAAAAGATGCCTTTTTTATAATAAAATCCGAATAAAAAAATTTTTCGAAAAAATAAAACGGCTCGTTTACGAAATTTTAGTTCTAACTTTTTTTCGATTTAATTAACCGACTAAAATAAAAATAAACGTATCTTATAACGTAACTAGAAATATTATTTAATAACAACAAAAAAATAACGAATGGAAACCCGTAAAATATTTTTCAAAAATTATAATTTTAATAAAAAAAACGTATTTCATTTAAAACCGAAAGTTACTTACGGTAATTTAAATTTTTAAATATTATTGCTTTAAACTTTAAAGATAAAAGTTTTTTATTATTACCGATTATTAAATTTTATTATATTTTATAAATAAATACGTTTTTTTACGTATTAAATTTGATAAACCGATTTTTTTTTTAATTTTAGTATTACCTTTTAATATCGACTTAATAAAGAAAATATCGCCGTGGATGCGTTATTACGAAAAACGGTAAATTTATTTATAATTAAAATCCGAAAAAAAAAATTTTTAGGCTTTAATTCCGCCAAAACGATTAAATTTTTCTATCGCTGTTATTAACGAAATGCCGATTAAGGTACGAATCGAAAATATTTTATAAAATACTAATTTAATTAACCTTATCCGTTACAAAAACGAGGTACAAAATTTAGGCAAAAAAAAATAATAAATTGGTAATACCCGAAAAAATAATTAACGATCGTATTTTTTTCCGTATCGTATTTATTTACGAAGTTTACGTACTTAAAATATTTACGTATTTTAATTAAAATAAAATAATTAAAATATTAATACGGAAATATATTTAATCCCGGTTTAAATAAAATATTTAATAATATATTTAAAATTGTTACGATTACCGTTAAAATAAAATATTTCGAAATAAAACCCCGAAACTTTTTTACCTTTTCCTTATTCCGAATAATATTTGGGATTACGTCGTCGTCGACGGGAAAAATATATCAAACGACCGTTACGGTTATAATTATATATAAACGTTTATCGATAAATTTAGTAAAATTATAATAATTTTATTAAATAAAAAAATTAATACCGCCGAAATTTTAATTAACTAATATTATCGATATTTATATTATTTCCTTAAAATATTTATTATTTAAATTAACGATAACGTAAAATAATTTATTTTTTAATTTTTAATTAAATTAAACGAATTTACTGGTATAAAATATTATTACGGAAACGTTTTATATTTATAAATTTAAAAAATTATTAAATTTACGAATTAAAAGTTAAATTAACGTTTACGTTTTTATATCGATAAATATTAAAATAATTAAAACGTATATATACCGATATTAAATTTTATATATAATTTATTATAATATTCGTCGATTAATATAATCCCGTTAAAAGTTATATTAGGTAAAAATATCCGGAATTTATTATTATTAAACTTAAATATAATAAAAACAAAAACCGAATTAATTTAACGGATATTAATAATCATTAAATAAATTAAAAACGTTTAAACGTTTATAAAAAAAACCGCGTTAAAAATATAAAAACGTTAAAAGGTATAAGTTAATAAAAAACGTTATTTAACCGATTTTAAAATCGGTAACAAAGTTTTCTTCTGTAAAAAAAACTTTATAATATAAATACTAATTACTTATTTAAATTTATAATAAATAAAATCTTTTAAAATTATAAAAAAATACGGATATAATTTCGTTTTCGATTTGCCGCCGAATTATAAAATATTAACTTATTTTATGCCGATCGGTTCCGTAAAATTAATAATAATCCGTTACCTTAATAAATTCAAATATTATTATTACTTAAAAAAATTAACGGTAAATTAAAGTTTAAAATAAAATAAATCGAATAATTAAGACTTAACGGACGTTATAAAAAGTTATAATATTAGGTTAAATAAAAAAGTTACGATTCCGACAAAATATAATATTCCGTAATTAACTTTAAAAACGTACCGATCGTAATAAAACGGTTTTATACGGAATATTTTAAAATATCTAAATTATCGGTTCGCTTATAAAAATAAATACGTATAACGGCAGCCGATAAAATTAACGAAAATTACCCCGATAATAATAAGGCCGCGAAAGCAGGAACCGGATTAACAAAAAAAAAAGGGTATTTATAATTAATAAAAACTTATATATTTTGTTTAATCGTATATAAGTTTTTAAAAAGGGGTAATATAACGGCAGCTATCAGGATCAAACCGTAAAGCTGGCAATTATTACGTAAGGCTGATAATTACTATACGAACTAGCCACCTGCTATATAAAGAGTAAGGATATTTGTAGATCTTTACGCACTTTGCGACTTTGCCTTTTTTTCCTTCTTTTCTTTAGCTTAGAATCTTCGTTCATAGCGTCAATAAACTAGCTATCATGCTATATTTTACTGGCCGTAACAGGGCACGAATGAAACCGGTAAAGGTTAACGAGAAAACGGTTAGCATAGGTATAATTAAAGGAATTTTTAATTCGGAAAAAACGGTATTAAGATTGAATAAAATAAACTTAGCTTTTGTAAATCCAGATTTGATATTATCGGACGTTATGGTAGTTTGGAACGCGTTATAAAAGCCGGCAAGGAAATTTTTTTTGGTAATGTAGGTATAATGGCGTCGTATTAAGTTTTCGATATACCGCGAATAAACGCGTTTTAAAATAAAAAAACAAAATATATTAAAAGGTTAAAGCCGATACGAAAAATACGCGGGTATATAAAGCGTAGTAATGTTATTATTAGCGTAATATTTTTTAAATTTTATTAAATAATAGCTTTCGTAGCCGTCGAAAATAAGGAAACGTTTTAAACTTTTCGTACGCGTCCGAATATGCTTATTAAAATGCTAGATTTATTCGAAACGTAATTTATTTATTATCCAGCTATTATTACTTAATGTAATTTTTTAATCGGTTGTTGGTAATAGGTTATCGCGGTATTAAGATTTAAAATAAATCTTCCCGTTATAATAATAAATAACGGTATAATTTAATTTTGGAAATTAATAACTTAAATAACTGTAACTTTTTTTTTTCCCTTATTACGTTTATTTAAGTTTTTTATATTTTTCAGTATTGGTAATTATTATGCCCGTTATTATAAAAAACCTTATTAAAAATTTAGTTTTGTCGAAGTTGTAAATATCCTTTTTTACGATACCGTACTTTGCGATTATAACCTGAATAAGTTCGAATTATTTACGAAACGTTTTTGGATTTTTGCATAAAATCCGTTAATAATCGATTTTCCGATTTAGACGCGTTTAAAGCTTTTTTTGCCGTTTAATAAAGTTCGACGCTTAATTAATTCTAACGTATTCTGTAACGCGTTAGGTTAGTAATATATTGGCTATATTTTTAACGTACTAAAGTTGGATAAGAAACGTTTGCGTATTTAGGTTAAAGATTCTTTCGATAATGAATTTTTTTTCGGTTGGCGTTAATTTTCGTAATTGGGAGATAATGTCGGCTCGGGCGTATCGACCGTAATATCGGGCTTTTAAAGTAAATTCGGGGATATTATATATAGAATATAGCTTTTTAAATCTTAATTTCTGGTTTTGTTTTTTAACCTGGATAGTTAAGTTTATCCTAAATTCTTTTGTAAAACGTTCTATATTATTGGTATTAAGAAATTAATAATTGAAATTGGGTAGTTGAGATATTAACAAAAACGGCTTGCAAGCTTGTTTGGCTTGCGAGCTTGTATAGGACGTTATTTTAAAAGATTATATAAATTAAATTAAAAATTATTTTAAATTTTACGTAAAATTTATATGAAAAAATATAAAATTTGTTTGTAATTCGTTTATTAAATGGTTAAGTTTAAAAAAGATTTTCGTCGAACTTTTTACTTTATATACGTACGTTTAAAATAAAAACGTAAAATGTTCGGAAGGTATAATAATAATAAAAAACCATACGTTATAAAGATTAAATCGAAATTATCGTATAACTTATAAAAAAAGCCTATTAATTATATTACTTATTTTTATAATAAAACTTTAATAGTTACTTTTAAATAAAAAACGTTATATAAGGTTATATATATTTATTTAGTTAAAAAGAATAGGATATTAAATTTTAAAATTCCTTAATTAATCTATTTTAAGATTTACGGTTATAAATATTACGTATTAAAGCTTAATTCGAATTATAAGTTTAGTAAATTATAAAAGCTGGACCTTAAAGTATATATCGGGTATTTCGTAAGATATAACTTTACGAATATATATAGGGTATAAATACCAGAATTCGGGAAAATAGTTATAATAAAAAACGTATGTTTTAATAAAACGGAGTTTTTAATAAAAGAATACGTTAAAACGTTCGAAAAAAAGGGTTAAAAACTTTAAAAATTTAGTTACGAAGGTATAACTACCTAAAAGCTTAACGGTTAACGAAGTAAAATTTTTTTTTAAAAAAAAACGATTTTAAAAAAGAAATAGAAATAAAAATAAGATTAACGTTTTTTCGAATAAAGAGCAATCAGAAAACGAAAACGTTTAAAACGAAATTATTATAAAATATAAAATTAACTTTAAAAATATAAACTAGAATAACTTTTTATATCTAAGCTAATAAAAAGAACTACGGACGTTAACAACGTCAACTTAACGGTTAAATAATTTAATTAATAATTTAAAAAAAGGTAAAAAAGTTTTACGATATAAAAATAATTTACGAATTTTACAGGAAAAAAAAGAGGTTTTACAACTTCCGTAATTATAAAGTCGCTAACTTTTAAATAAAAACGTTCGTTACCGGAAAAGAGCTTTTTTTTATCAAAAAAAACCTAACAGAACTACCTAAAAACGTACGAAAATTATCGAATTACTTAGTAAAGCAACAATTTCACGTAATGTAAATAACTTACCTGCGAAAATATAATTCCTTTAAATCTTAAAAAAAGATAACTATAAAGTTAACCAAAGGTTATTAAGTATTTTACTATAAATAAATATCTACCTAGAAGTTCAATAAGTATAAAATGCTTTAAAAATATAAAGTTAGGTTAATAATATATAAAAGTTAAGAAAAAGTTAAAGATTTACTTATAAAAGTAATAACGTTAACAGAAATAATGTTACGCTTAATCCTTGTAATAATTATTAAATTCGATCTAAAAATTTATCCAATTAAACATAACTAATACCTTTATTTATAATAATTTAAATAAAATATTTTTCATAAAAATACCCTTAAAATTTACGAAAAAAAGAAAGTATTGAAATTTAAAAAGGCTTTATACGGCTTAAAAAAATTATCTTTTTTGTAGCAAACATTGCTTATAAAAACCGTTAAAAACCTAGGCTTCCGTAAAGTCCCCCAGGAACCTTATATAATAATAAAAGATAATATATTAATATTTTCTTTCGTAAACGATATAATATTAAGATAAAAAAAAGATTAATATAAAAACGATTATTAACCTAAAAAAGCGATTTAAATTAATAAACTTAAAAACCTTAAATAATTTCCAAAAATCTATATTTTAAAACGGAAAAACGAATAATTAATTTAGTTATTATAAAAAACGTATATCGAAAAAATAACAACTTAATATCAAATTTATATATTAAAACGAATTTTTCGTATTTCCATAAATTAAAACAAATTTCTTCCGTTCGAAAAAACCGTAACGAATAAATAGCAAAAATTATATTAAAAAAAGGTCGATTTAATTCTTTTCGTTGCCATATTTATATGCCTTAATATTGCGTTTATTACTTTACGGTTATTACGTTTTAATTATAATTCGTTAAACGTTTATTACGAAACTGCAAATAAAATAATTCGGTATTTATATTATATTCGTAATTTCGTAATTCGGTACAGAAATAACGGGAAAATTTATATTATAATATATATAAATAACGTTTCGTTCGTTAATAATTTAATCGGTTAGAAAAACCTTGAAAAATTCGTAATTTTATTATTCGGAAAAATTATAAAACAAAAAGTAAATAAATAAAATATAATTATTATAAATACTATAAAACTAAAGTTATTAACTTTAAATTAAACGGTTAAAAAGGTTTATTTTTAAATAAGTTGTTAAAAGTATTAACTTTAAAACTTATATATTTTTATCGGTAAATTATAATAATAAATAAATATTTAAATTATTTATACAAAGTTAAATAAGTTTAAGCTTTATTTTCCAGGTTAAGCTAAATATACAGAAAATTATTATACGATATAATTTATACGATAAATATTATACTTAATATTTTCGAATACGATAATTAATTAATAGTTTTACGGTTAAGATAAATTAATACCTCGGTCCTATAAAGCCTTATTTTGAAGCCGACTGCTAGGCCCCCGTAAGCACGCAATTTCTCGACTAATGTCGGCTTGGAAGGCTTATATGCGTGGTTGCCGATAAGCTTCGACCCTGATGAACTTTATGCTCGCTGGCTCCACGAATTCGGCAGGGTTAATATAATTCAGGAAATATTAAGCTTTGCGCGGTAAACCTTAAGGATAAACCTTAAAGACAAACCTTAAAGGCAAACCTTAACGGTAAACTTTAACTACGCATAAAAGGCTAGCATGTTTCCGAGCTCTCGCCAGTCTTACGGCTAGAAGCGTTAAATGTCAGCTAGAAAAGGGGCTAGGAACTCCAACCTCGATCGTTCCCACAGCTTCTCGAGTTACCCAAGACACTATGCCGCGCATTTAAATTATTTATAAAAAACGTTTTAAAATTAATAAGGAAATTAAAATATATTAAAATATAAAATTATTAATTAAAGCAAAAATATATATAAAAAATATAAAATTAAATAAAAGAAAACGAATAATAAAATAATTAACGATTTTACGAAATCGCTTACAAATAACGCGCATAAAAAGTTTGTAAAACTTTTAAAAATAAAAACAATTACTTAATAATTAAAATTTATTAAAAAAAAAAGAATTTTCGCAAAAAACTTATAACGTATCGGATAAAACGTAAAATAACACAGGAATTCCTAATAAGAAACGATTTAAATCGGCTTCGAAAAAACCTTATCCATTAATAATCCTAACGTAATGTTATAGTACAGGAATAGGGGTTCCTGTATTTGGAGAAACCTGCCTTTGGAGCTTGGTATAGGCCCCGCACAGTTAATCTTCGAATTAGGGAAAGCTTAGCTTTTCCCGCATTAAGGTTAAAGTGATCTAGGTAATTTAAGTAATTTAGGTAATCTGGGACCAGATTACATAAATTATATAAATTATACAAATTTACGATATATTTATTAAATTTAGAATAAATATATAACAAATAAATTTTTATATATATAATATTTATTTAATTTCGCTTTTTAATTATTAATTTAAGCTTTTAATAAAAGGTATCGTTTTTAAATTAAAAAAAATTACGTAAATTCTTTAAACGATTAAATCTCCGAATTATTTATTTAATTATTATTACCTATAAATTAAGATTCTTTTTCGGATATTATTTATATCTTTAAGTAAATATATAATAAATTCGTTATATTTTAATAATATTTTAAATAATAACCGACGAATAATTTAAGGCTTAATAAGGTATAAATCTTTTTAAACTTAATAAAAATAATATTATTAAATAATATTTAAAAAGTAAATAATATCTGCCGGAGGGCCAAATGGCGTTAGTTATAACAATTTTTCTGAAAGTGGGTGACTTTTATTTTTTATTCGCCTATATCACCTAATCAACCTTCGCAGGAAAAGCTACCTTTAGCTATACCTATTTTGCACTATAATACAAATACCAATACCGGTCATTGTTACAAATTACGATATTGCATTCGGCGTAACGAAACGTTGTTCATCGGGCTAGCTGCCGATTCACAGCATTATCACCTGCAACTTGAAGCCTTACTCGCCGCGTACCGCGATATGTATTGCCTAGATATGCCTGACATCTCGAAACCGATTTCCCTAAAACCTTATGGTACGAATTAATAAGGATTTCCATATTACTCGTACGAAAGGAGCTTTTTAAAGCTTTTTGCCGACCGTTAAAAAATAATCCGAAATATTAAAAGCTTTTATTAATAAGCGCTTTACGGAAAGGCGTAACGTTTCCGTAATAAGATTTCCTTAATAAATTGTTCCATTTTTTTAAAAAAAAAAAAGCAATTATTAACGATAATTTAAAGCAAAAAGTTGTATATAAAAGCTTGCGTTACGTTATGCCGAAGGTTATGATCTTATTTAAATTTAAATCTCCGTTAATTACCGAAATTAACGCCGTTGATATTAAGGTTATATTTATAAGTAATTCGAAATATTATAACTGTTTTTCGGGTTTAATTTTTTTTAAATATTATAGGCAAAGGTTTCATTTTTATTTTTTATTTTCGGTTTTTTTCGAATTAATAAAATCCTTTTTTTTACCGTTTACTTAATATTAAGAAATAAAACGATCGTATTATTAGCCCAAATAACTTGATTTACCTTATTATTAAGCGTTAAAAATTCCATCGCTTGATTATAAAACAAAATAATATTTTTCGTTTTTTTAAATTAATAAATTATTTCGTTATTTCGCATTTTTTTCGAACGGTATCCGTTATTATTAAACTTTTTTTGCATAATTGCAAAAATAATTATGGGAAAAAAAAAGATTATCAAGGAATATATAATACGGAAAATTATAAATACCTTTAAATTTATTTATAAGGAAAATAATTATATATTAAATTAAATTAAACAAATTATTTTTTTTATTAATTTTTTTCTTTTTATCCGTAAAACGTTAAAAAGATTTCCGCTTTTACCTAAATAATAACCTGTCTATACTAAAAATAACCCGTAAAAAGCCAGAACCCAGGTTTTAAAACCGATTTTATCGGCTTTATTCGGAATCGTAATATTAAAAAATAACTTTCCGTTATATTTTACGATATACTTATCCATAACAATATTACTTTTTAAGATATAAAGTTTAAAGGTTTTTAATTATATCCATTTAACCTATTTATCGTAACGTTTGAAAGATAACTTAAATTAACGTTTGTAATCCTAAATTCGAAACTTTCGATAAAAAACCTGTTATCGATTACGAAAAAAAAATTAATAATTAGATAATACGGAAAAAAGTTTACCCTTATTTAATATTTATTAACCGACCCTTTTTTATAATTATATATATAAATTAAGGTAAATAAGAACAGATATAACTTTTTAATATATATATTATATTATTAATAACCGCGAAAATATAGTTTTTCTTTTATTCGGGTTCGAAGTTATTCGTTTATTATATTTATTTATTAATTAATTAAAGTAAAACGAAAACGAGAAATAATTTTAATAAAATAAATAAAAACGGCCTTACTTTAACGTTACGTTTATCGATAATTAATAATTTAAAGTAAATCCTAATTAATAAATTAGGCGGCGCGTTAAGACGGAAGGTAATTTTATTTGTAAGGTTTGATTTATACGTATCGGAGTCCAGCTATACCGTAGGAGTTTGCGGTTTTATTTTAAAGTCTACAGTTTTCCGTTTCCGTCTTATTTCGCTCTGATTTTGTACTAAAAATTGATAAAAAACGGGCTGTTAAACGGGAAAAAAAGATAGTAATATCGTTAACGTTAACACTAAAAACACCTTCGCACCCGCGTTTTTATGAAGTAATGCAACTTAGTGGAGCTTTAGTAGGCTTTTAGCGCTAGCCCCTTTTGTATTGAGCTAATGCCCCATTAAAACATTGTTGCAACTAACGCCATTTGGCCCTCCGGCAGATATTCGATTTTAATTATTAACCGGTAAAAAAATTAATAATAAAATTACATAATTTATTTTTTATTAAGAGGTTTTTTAATAAAGCGATAATATAATACTTATTATCAAAATTAAAGGTTTAAAAAAACTTTGTTTTTAGTAATAATATACTTTTGCTCTTTAAAAAATTATTAACGTATTTTCCGAAAAACTTAAAAAAAAAAAAAAGTTAAAAAATAATATAAAGCAAAGATTTAAAAGGAAAAAAAAGGGAAATTTATAATTAAAAAAAGATTAAATTTTTATACTTTTTTAAAAAAACTTTTATACCCTTTATATTCGATTTCGACCGGATTTAAAAAGAAATTATATCTTTTTTTACTTATTACGGAATGCTCGACGTTAAAAGTTATAAATTAACTCTTTTTAAGTTTTATAATAAAATTATTAATATAAAAAAAATTTTAATTTAGGTTAAATTTTATTTTAAGTTTTATAAAAAGTTTTTAATTAAAAATTATTAAAAAGTAATAATTATTTTATAATTATTTGCCGGAAAAATATTCGATTAATTCGAACTTATTTTAAAAGATTATTTAATGCAAGGTCGAATAGGTTCAAGCCTTACTTTTCAGGCTAAGCCAAATATATAGAAAATTATTATACGATATAATTTGTACGATAAATATTATATCTAATATTTTCGAATACGATAATTAATTAATGGTTTTACGGTTAGAATAAATTAATACCTCGGTTTTATAAAGTCTTACTTTAAAGCCGACTGATACGTAATTGCCGATAAGCTTCGACCTTGATAAACTTTATACCCGCTAGTTTTACGGGTTCGGTAGGGTTAATATAACTTAGGAAATATTAAGTTTTACGCGGTAAACCTTAAGGATAAACCTTAAATGCAAACCTTAAAGGTAAATCTTAACGGTAAACCTTAACTGCGTATAAAAGGCTGGCATCTTTTCGAGCCTTCGCTATTTTCGATTATTCCTATAGTTAAAAAAAAGATGTTAATACAATAACCAGATAAAAAATATTTAATATTAAACTATTTTTTCAAGTTATTTAAGATATTATACCGCGTAATTTTAAATACGTAATATTAATAGTTTAGAATTATAGAATTACGACGAAAATTGTCTTATTGACGGTATAAAAATACTACAAAATTACCGGACGAACTAAAATTATCGATATTATTATCGATTTAGAGAATCTTTTCTAAAACGATCGATTTCGGTTTTTAATTTTCGGATACGATTTAATTTACGAAAGTAATGGTAATCGATTTTTATAAAAGCATATACCGAAAAGTATAATAATTATGAAGGTACTATTAACGAAACTGGAATGCAGTAATAAGTTTAAGAACTTCGAAATTCAAATTTTAGAACGATATAAAAAGAATTACGAGCGATAATTTGCCCGGTTGCTCCAGATTGCGAAGACCGCCTAGAATTTCGATAAAAATCGACGTAGATAGAAGCTGCAAGAAGAATAGGTTTAGTGAAGCTTAGAAATTAAAGTAGCAATCTATCATTTTATCCAATTTAGTTTATACAATTACGTTTCCTTTAGGGAGAAAAGATTATTTAATAAATTACTTTGTCGAATTTACGGACGTTATTAATTATATTTTTAAAATTTATAAATATTTCGAGAAATAAATGCGAACTTTATTTAAAGATATGGATAAATAATAATATATAATTAAATAAATATTTTTTTTAAATAAACCAAATTAATAGCCAAATATATTCTAAAATTTAATTCTTTAATAATAATTTTAAATTATTAAAAAGTATATTATTTTTCTTATAATAATTTAAAATTTAGGTTAAAAATAAAACATTTAAGGTATTTAAAATTAAACTTTTCGAAAATTATATAGATAAAATTATTATTACCGACCGATATATTTTTAATCGATATTTCGAAAGAAAAGGATTTAATAAACGAAATAATACAAAAGGTTTCAATAATAATAATAATAAAAATAATCTTTTTAAAAAAATTAATACCGTTTCGAAAAAGTTTAAAAAAATAAATTTAACGTTAAATGTTTTATTTCAAGTAAGAAAAGTTATTATAAAAACGAATATTATTTTTTAATTAAAAGGAATTTTTTTTAAAAAAGGGATTTTTTAGCTTTAAAAAGATTTACGCAATTAAACGAAAAATAAATAATAATAAAAAGGACGAAAAAAAAATTAATTTTATTTTTACCGATTAAATATTTATTATTATTATAATTAATAAGGTTAAAAACGGCGATTTAAAATATGAAAATTATTTTATTTATAAAAACCTTATAATTAAAATTTATTAATATTATTTAAAACGAATTATTTTTAAAACATACTATATACTTTAAAGATAAATTATTAATAAACGATCATAAATTCGTTTATTAACATATTTACTAAATGTATAATTATAGATTTCATTTACGAATTAAGAAAAATAATAACTTTTAATTAAAATAAAATAAAATAAAGATGTCTATAAAATTAAACCATAAATATTAATATATAAAACTTTTTAGATAATGAAATTATTTTAAGTTTTATTATTTATATACCGGATTAAAGCAAAGCCCGAAGATTATATTATAAAAATATTTATATTATTCTCCGATATTTTATATTTAATACGAATCTTTAAATATAAAAATAACTTTTTCGGAGGTTTACTTTTCCGACCTTATAATTTGCAAAATATAAAACTTAAAGACGAATTAAAAGAAAATAATTACTTTTAAATGCTAATTTGATAATAAAAAATGGTATAAATATACGAACAATTATTGTATTAAATATATTATTAAAAAAGCCTATAAATAAAGGCGCCTTTTAATTAAAAAAAAT
The DNA here is from genome assembly GCA_004155915.1 of Monosporascus sp. CRB-9-2. Lineage (NCBI taxonomy): Eukaryota > Fungi > Ascomycota > Sordariomycetes > Xylariales > Monosporascus > Monosporascus sp. CRB-9-2. The sequence continues at coordinate 22,768 of QJOA01000221.1, read as the reverse complement.
TACAGAAGTTTTTAAAAATAAAATAATAAGAAACCTATAAAAATAAAAAGTTTAATATAATAATTAATTCCGGAATAAAAAAAATTTTTTTTCTAAAAAGTAATTAAAAAATACTAGATTTCTTGGAAATATAAGTAATAATTATATAAATTACGAATAATTAATAAAGATTTATTTATTTACGATAATAATTAAATTTTATAAAGAAATCGAGAAGTTTATAATTCAAGTATAAAAATATTTAAAAAAAAAGTTAGTTTTGACGTAACTAATATTTTAAAATATAAAGTTATTTTTAAAATATTACAAATTTATTTTAATAATTTATATGTTAACTAAAAAAACTAAATATTTATTTAAAGTAATTTTATAAACTTAAAAATCTTTTTATAAAATCTATTATTTAATTAAAAAGGTTAAAATGTCGAATTTAATAATAATAGTACCTTTTAAATATCGACGGTCTAGAAAATTATTTAACTATAATTAATAACATTATAAAATTTTTATTAAAAAAATATAATTCGAAACTTTACTAAATTTATTATATAAACTCCGAAAAAGTAAAGTTTTTTTGGAAAAGTTTTTAATAAAACTTTAAAAAAGAAAATTTAATTTTTTAAATTTCCTGTTAATTACCTTATAATTATAATATTTAAAATAATAAATAATAAATAAAGATTTGATGAAAATAGAAACCTAATATATAGGCATATATACAATTATCGATAATTAAACGATGTTATTATTAAAAACGGATATTTTTTTAGTTTTTATAAATATTATAAATAAAATACTAATCGAATTATGTAATTTACGGTTTTTGACTTTAAAAAGAAATTTATTTTATATAAATAATTAAAGGAAAAAATTAAACCCCCGTTTTTAAAAAGATATATCGATATTATAAATATAAAATAATACCTTTCGAACTTATTAACGTTCTGGCAAATTTTTAATATATAATTATAATTACTTTACGTAAATATTAAAAAAAAACTTTTATATATTTGGATAATATCTTTAATTATTTAAAAAATTTAAAAAATTTAAAAAATATATCGCATAAATATTAAAAACCTGTAAAAAGGTTAATCTCTTAATAAAGGTTAGAAATAACGTTTAATATACGTAAAAGTTAAACTTTTTAAAATTTATTATTATTTTTAAATAAATTTAAATTAAAAATTAAAAATTATTAAAAAATTATTAATTTTAATAAAGTAATTATTATTAATATCCGTTAATTTTTAAAATTTACTGGTTATATATATTAATTTTTAAAGAACTTTAAAGAAATAATTTATCTCTTAATTAAGTTTATTATTAAAAAATATATCAGAAAAAAATTCGTTTTTTTACAAAAATTTAAAATTCCTTTTTCGTAAAATTAAAAAAAAAGATTATTAATACCCCGGTAATAAAGTTATTGAATTGTAATAAAAAAGAAACGATTTAAAATAAACGCATTAAATTATACTTTTAAAGTAATTTTAAAATAATCAAAAGGTAACGGAAAATAATATCTAATAATTTACTTTTTTAAATTTTTTAAAAACGTAAAAGTTAAATACCTTATTTACGATAACAATATAAAAATAAAAATTCTTATATTTAAAAAAGCTTACCTTTAAAGGTTAATATAAACCCCGTACGGTTAATTTTCGGATTAAAAAAAACTTGGCTTTTCTTACACCAAAACCAAAATAATTTAAATAATTTAAATAATCTAAATAATTTAAACCCAAATTATATAAATTATATAAATTATGCAAATTTACGATATACTTATTAAATTTAAAATAGATATATAATAAATAATTTCCTATATAAATAACACATATTTAATTTCGCTGTTTAATTATTAATTTAAACCTTTAATTAAAAATATTATTTTTTAATTAAAAAAAATACGCAAATTTCTTTAACGAACAAACCCCTAAATTATTTATTTAATTATTGTTACCTATAAATCAAGACCCCATTTCGGATACTGCTCATACCTCCAGATGGATGTATAACAGGTTCGTTACACGTAATAAGCACCAACAAAGTCTGCAATAACCTTATTAAGGGGTATATCGGATATAATAAAATACGGTCGGAGGGAATCAGACCGTCTATCGCGTTAATGGGTGAAGGAAACAGGGGTAACAGCTAATTTGTATAAGGGATTAATTCTCTGAAACCCTGAAGAAGATAATTAGCTGTTATCATCATCAACATCAATATACGAATAAAGCTGCAACGAAGATACTCATATTTCGTGGTCTCAGGCTGTTTGACACATTTAACATCAATCCTATTTTCAGACCCGGCCTCTTCGCCGAAATTGCCTCTTGTTTCTGTGGCTGATGAAAACTTGACGAATGAGGTCACGACTGCAGCTGATGGAGGGAATGTGCTCGTGTATCAAAGTGAAAAGAAGAAAGCAAAAGGAAGGCGGCAGGACGGGGGGGCCGGCCACAGGAAAGGGACAAGGGGTTGGCGTAGTCGGCGTAGGAGATAATCGCCTTGAGAGGACTTGGTGTATTATTTTCAGATACGAATGTCCTCCTGGACAAGTGCAATATTCGCATTTGGCTCTGCGCACCCTAAAAGGCTTCAGAGCTATCAAATCGGTCCACTAGTATCTACCCACTGTGCATGATCCTAGATATTGATAGCGCGATGTGATGCGATTGCCTATTCAAACTCAATCGTATGAGAGACCTGGTTACGGATTATTATAGTTACTGAGTTCGGTCATAAGCCTGATAAATGCTGTGGGACTGGGAGGTATGGGTTGAAAGATTCTTCCATGGATACATTAAGCTCGAACAATCGAGTCTACCTACCTTAGGATAACCACCAGTGGCACCAAGGATAGTCTTCCCTCTGTTTATTTTATTACACAGTAGTGTGTCTGATTATGAGGAGCATACGCGGCAGCGTTCTACGATGTTGTGCTTCTACAGCTGCATCATGTCGTATCACAAAAAGTGGTTTATTTCCTAGACTGGCACATTGATAGTGATTACTCACTGTATACCCGCCTCGAAACGAGAATACACACACGCTTCTTAGGCTAATATTATTGTGGTCCTTGGAAACCTCTTATTCATTCAATCGAGGTCTATTCGCCAGATCGGATGAGTCTATTTACTGGCTTGACGAGCGACATATTAGATGCCTGCATTCAACGCCTGTGATGTACTGATTTACTAAAGTTGATTAACCGAAATGTCTAATTGCAGCTTCCTGTCTTGAGAGATATCTGGACACGTAAAAGTAGGCCCGCCTGTTCAAGCGTCCTCATTGCATAGCAGACTTCTCCCGTCTCATCTTTCTTTGCATTTAGATATCAGTATTACATAGGTGATGGTTGCATGTCCATGATTTGACTCTCTGACGACCTTGGCTCATATCTTCCCCCTCGGCAAGCCTTGAATAACTCATGACAGGGCAGTTGCGCAACATGAGTTTGCTATTATAACCTGGAAGACACAATGGTAACATGGTAACTCTTACCAGGTAGTCAATTACTCACTCCGCTCTAGCATCCTCTCTCCTGTGTTGTACGTGACAATTATAAAAGCCGGTCGCTGCTGCGAAGCTTACAATGTGGGCATCTCCTTCCACTGCGTATCCTAATAATCCTGGACCCACCATCAAGCCTCAAACCGAACGCCCGGTGATAAGCAAGAAAACTACTAAATTATCCCGTATGACAGTCCTGAGGAAGATCAAGTCCTTCATGGACTACGAACCTTCCTCGGTTAGACGGACTTTCTCTGGAGTTACTGCGACTACGACATCGCCCTGGTCATCGCCGTCGTTGAGCGACGCGGCAAGAGAAGAGCGACTCCATCACCCTAAACTCGAACCTTATGACCCGAAGGTAGGCGACGGAGACTGGCATCAAGAGTGGGAGGCGGGTTGGAAGGGCGTCGAGATTGGGCTCGCCGCCAATCTCGAGTACGAGAGGTTCAGGGGCAACAGAAAATTCAACCTCAAAGGATACCGCGTCCTCTTGGTCCTCGGCTCCCGCCGAACGCGAGATGACGGACGACCCATACCGACCGTCATGATGCTTGTAAGCGAGGACAAGGAGGCGCTTGCCGAGGCCCCTACGAATTTAGCGGAGAGGTGGGACCGATTCCGGAGCCGATCCTTCGAACACATGAGAAGCTACCTGGACGTGGCCGGTGGCGAAAACTTTGGCCTGGAGATGATGTACTGGGAAAGGTTTCAGGTGCGGAATAAGGGGTTCATGGAGGAGTTCAGGGAGACCAGGCATTGGAGTCCGAGACTCGTCGACCGGGAGAACTGGGCGGAGTTCTGCGCGTCCCTGGGACTCCCTTCGTTTGAGAAAACGCTGGAGCTCCGTCGCACAACACGAAATCGACTAATGGTGGAGGCCGCCGTCAAGGTCGAGAAGCTAGAGGCGCAGATCAAGGAGCTCGAGGAGCAGAACCTGGCCATGGACGTTGAGCTCACCCACCTCCTTTGCAAGGTCAGCCTCCTAGAGGTTGCGAATGAGATTCTAGAAACCTCTATCCGAAATCTGAGGAAAGCAACACAAGAGGAGGGTCAACGCAACATGATTTCTTTTTTCGACGAGGACCAGTCTGACGAGGACTAAGCGATATCCAGCTATCTACCCGTCCTAGAGTTATTCGCAGTTGACGGGCCATATATCTCTATCACTAATCAACATGATGAGATGTTGCCTGAAGCTTTGTGGAATGTGAAAGCATTATTTCATGTCGTGATTCCCGGGGCCGCTACCTGAGGACATAGGGTTCTCAATTCCTTGCGCATTCAAGATCATCTTTAAGCGGAAGGACAGCAACGCGTGCCGACCGTCATGCTGATTGTGTACAACAACGACGAGGGCGGTCCCAGGCCGGGGTGGAGGACCTCGGGCTCTGGAACCGGGCCTGGAATAGGGATGTCGTGGCATTCCAGCGGGAGCAGGAGGCCGTGACTTCGGTGTCGATGCCGTTTCGTCGCACGCAGTTTGACTTTGTGATGCTTAACTTGAAAAATTTTTTTAAAAAAAGGGGGATTTGCGCCGACGGTGCAGCTGGGCGACCTTTTAAATAATAGTATTCAGGAGATGGGACGTCGCTCATGATGTTACACGCGGTACCGCTAGACGAGGTCCCAAGACGGAGGTCACGGCCCCAGTAATAAAAAAGCATGGCCGATCTCGGTAGTCAATTCTCACTAAATTCGCGGAATGCAGGGTCTTCCAATAAATTCGCAAACGGAACCACCCAACGACAAAGCTTCAATAGGTAATCAAGCCGAACAAAATCCGCCGAGTGCGTAGCAGGATCGCGTCCCCAATGGCGGCCGACCTGAAGCAGCAGCAGCAAAAGGAGCCGGCAAAGCCCAGCAACTACAAGGGCTTCGTGGCTGGCGTCTTCTCCGGCATCGCCAAGCTGACGGGTACGCATTCGACATCCATTCATTCATCCATCCATCCTCGTCATACATTCGTCCCCGGAGACACACATATACTACATATGACGCGATGACTAACTAGAACCGCAGTCGGCCACCCCTTCGACACGGTCAAGGTGCGCCTCCAGACGACGCACAGCGCGCGCTTCAGCGGCCCCCTGCAGTGCGTGGCGCAGACGGTGCGGCACGAGGGCGTGCGGGCGCTCTACAAGGGCGCGACGCCGCCGCTCGTGGGCTGGATGTTCATGGACAGCATCATGATGGGCAGCCTGCAGGTGTACCGGCGGCTGCTCTCGGAGCACGTGTTCGACGCCGGCCTCGACGGGGCGCATCCCTCCTCGCCCCCGGGATCGGAATCCGACGACACGAGGAAGAAGGAGGACGAGGGGAAGAAGGGTGCGGCGCACGCCCACAATCTGCCGACGCTGGGCCACGGCCTCGCGGGCGTGTTGGCGGGGTGCACGGTAAGCTTCGTGGCGGCGCCGGTGGAGCACGTGAAGGCGCGCCTGCAGACGCAGTACGCGGCGCGCAAGAGCGAGCGGTTGTACAGCGGGCCGGTGGACTGCGTGCGCCGGATCTACGGCGCGCATGGCATCCAAGGCGTGTACCGGGGCCTGGGCGCCACGCTGCTGTTCCGGTCATTCTTCTTCTTCTGGTGGGGGTCGTACGACCTGCTCTCGCGCCTGCTGCACGAGCGCACGTCCCTGGGTCCCGCGGCCGTCAACTTCTGGGCCGGCGGTCTCAGCGCACAGGTCTTCTGGATCACGAGCTACCCAAGCGATGTCGTCAAGCAGCGCATCATGACGGACCCGCTCGGCGGCAAGCTGGGCGATGGCGAGAGGAGGTTCCACCGCTGGAGGGATGCGGCGGTTGCCGTGTACAGGGAAGGCGGCGCCAGGGGATTCTGGCGAGGCTTTGTCCCTTGCATTTTGAGGGCTTTCCCAGCTAATGCTGCGGCACTGGTTACATGGGAAGCTGTTTTTAGATCTTTACCCTAATTAGAGTTCTGTACAATTAGACAAGCCCGTACGAAATACACATCGAACGAGCACGGGCGACCATAAATTCACGTTCGAGCAAGCAGATCAAGTGTTGGTTGCCCATGACAGAGGGGTATCTTTATTTTTTGCACCCAAATCTAGCTGCAAAGGATTCCGACGCCATTTTCCAATGCCATGCACCTGCCGATGCATAATGCCTTCTCAGATCCCAGAGCCATCATTGTGGGTTGCTTGTTTAGTCCTCGTCATCGTCGGCATCGTCGTTGACTACGTTGAAGAACTTGAGCTCGTAGACACCCTTGGAGGTGGAGACGACACGGAGCCAGTCACGGAGCTGCTGCTTCTTAAGGAACTTCTTGGTCCTGGACAGATGTCGCGTCAGCCTTCCATCAGACCATCAATGCACGCGCGGGATATTACTCACAGGTACTTGAGGTATCTGCCAGAGAGCTCGTTGTGGGCAATGATCTCGACCTTGCCCTCGCCGGCCTGCTGGATGACGATGGTGTCGCCGAGGTTACCAACACGGCCGTCAACCTTGATCTTGTCCTGCAGAAACTTCTCGAAAGCGGCAGTGTCGAAGATCTTGTCGCTCGCGGGCTGCTGAGCGTTGATGACGAACTGGAGGCACGGCGTGAGCAAAAGCCTCCTGGCAGCACAGGCGCAATCGCATCGCGCACCACGCAGAGAGGAATTGGGGGATAGCTCTCTTACCTTCTTGGTCGTCTTGGCAGACTTGCCGGACTTCTTCTGGAAAATGGGAAATTGACCTTAGCCTACTGCTTCACGCCATGATCTCTTCGCTGGGGAGGGACAGAAATAATCTTCTTTGACCCAGGCGGAGAGACGGGGCCAACAGCAAAGCGGTGTCATCTTATACATACTGTCTGAGGAGCCATTGTGACTGGGTTTTGTTTCTGGTTGACTTGTTGAAGAACGCAAAGAAGTCGAATCCTGCGCCTAGGCCGTGTGGTTTGTGGGTGGTGGTTGACGGTAATGGATGGGAGGTCTTCGGACGCCACTTGTAAAAAAGTTCGTGAAATTTCTCGATTGGAATTTTGGTGTATCAACGGGAATCGTGGTGCAGCCCTGGAGGTGGGGGGGTCCGCACTCGCTTAGATGGAAGAATAGTTACACCGAAATGCCGGGTGTGAAACCCAAGACCGGAAACATTTATGGATATTCAGTATATCCATTCGGCGCATGGGCCAAGCATTCCACGTGGTGTAACATGCATTATTCCAATATGATAGTGAAGTAATAAGCCTTGGTAGTATTTCGGAGGTCTCATTGATATTAGATTCCGCCAACGGCCCAAATAGACTGCATATACTATTACCCATACATATCTGGCAACTCAAGTGTTCACTTATCTAGCTTTCATAGTACAAGGCTAGTCAGCGCTGGCGATAATGATCTCTGTATAATATGACCAAGTGATACCAAGCCCGAGGCACATTCATCTCCAATCGATGACCCTTGCTCACTTTAAGCACTAGCCTCGGCTCCCCAAGCTTCCTTCTCTAGACCTGCGATGACAAGTGTGGCTTTTGACCACATGGATGCTTCTTCTGGCCATTGATGATAACCTTCAAATTTCTTCGATATTGCGTATTCAGTAGTAAGACATCAATCGCTTACCCTACTTTCGGTCGCGACCAAATAATAGTAAGGTAGCCGCGGGCTCCGAAGCTTGGCATTGATTTGGTCCGGCCCCATTGACTCCTGCCCTCCCAGCATAGGGTATTGGAGCGTTGCGACGTCTCAACGTCCCATCTCCGTTGTTTCAACCTAATTTCCCTTTCCTTTTTACTCTTTACCAATATTTCTTTTTCTTTTAAGAAAATTTGACCTATAAGCCTGTTCCGTCTACTAGTCGCCTCTCTCATTACGGAACGGCGGGATCCCACCAAAGTCTCATATATCCAGTTACCGGCTTGGCAGACCCTTCAGGCGCATTCTTACCGGCAACCATGTCCGCAGATATCAAAATGCCGCCTTTTGAGCATACGCCTATTGACAGCATCCCCAAGCTTGCTGCCGAGGTCCGGGAATCGTTTCGGAGCAACAAGACCAAAGACGTTGAGTGGCGTCTCGTCCAGCTGCGCAAGCTATGGTGGGGCCTAAACGACAACACGGGGAAGCTCCAGGCCGCCCTCAAGAAGGACCTGAACAAGTCGCCCATCGAATCCATCTTCTCTGAGGTCAACTTACTGATCCAGGAGCTGAACCTATGCCTAAAGAAGCTGAAGACCTGGGCCAAGGATGAGAACCGGGATCTCGACTACGCCGTCACCTTCGCGCCCCTAAGACCGCGCGTCCGGAAGGAACCGCTAGGCAGCGCCCTCATCATCGGCCCCTACAACTTCCCGGTGCTGCTGGTCATGGGCCCGCTGGTCGGCGCCATAGCCGCGGGCTGCACTGCCATAATCAAGCCCTCGGAGAGCGCGCCCGCGGCCGCGGCAGTGGTCAAGGAGATCGTCGAGGGCTACCTCGACACGTCGGCGTTCAAGGTCGTGCTGGGCGCGATCCCCGAGACCACGGCGCTCCTCGACCAGAAGTGGGACAAGATCTTCTACACGGGCAACCCGGCCGTGGCCCGCATCATCTCCCGGAAGGCGGCCGAGAGCCTCACGCCCGTCACGCTCGAGCTCGGCGGCCGAAATCCCGCCTTCGTCACGCGGTCCGCCGACCTGGCGCTCGCCGCGCGGCGCCTGCTCTGGGGCAAGACCATTTCCGCAGGCCAGGTCTGCATGTCGCAGAACTACGTGCTCGTCGAGCGGGGCGTCGTGGACGACTTCGTCAAGCACCTCAACGCGGCTTACAAGCAGTTCTTCCCCAGGGGCGCCAAGGCGAGCCCGGACTACGCGCGCGTCATCAACGAGCGCCAGTTCGACCGCATCAAGAAGATGCTCGACACAACCCGCGGCCGTATCGTCATGGGCGGCGAGATGGACAGGTCCGACCGGTTCATCGCGCCCACCGTCGTGCTCATCGACTCGGCCGACGATCCCATGATGCAGGAGGAGTCCTTCGGACCCGTCTGGTCCATCCTGCCGTACAGCGACCTCGACGAAGCAATCAGGACTGCGAACAACGTCGACCCTACCCCGCTGTCGCTCATGAGTTTCGGGTCCAAGAGCGAGAATGAGAAAAGTGAGTCGCCATCCTTTCCACCCTATCTACTTTACCCCCATGCCAAGAAACCAACAACCAACAAACCAAAAGACTAACCCCCTCTCCACCCACAGTCCTAAGCTGCATAACCTCAGGCGGCGCGACCTTCAACGACGCGTACATGCACGGGTCCGTGGCGGGGCTGCCGTTCGGCGGCGTCGGCGAGTCCGGCACGGGCGCGTACCACGGGCGCGCGTCCTTCGAGTGCTTCACGCACCGCCGCACCGTCGTCGACGTCCCGGGGCGCTGGCTGGAGCGCCTGCTGCGCGTGCGCTACCCGCCCTACTCGGTCCCCGACCTGCGCTTCTACGAGTGGATGAACGGCTCCCGCCCGGGTTTTGACCGCGACGGCCGCCCCGTCCGTGACCTGCGCTACTGGGCCGGCCTCGTCCTCGGACTCGGCGGCGTCGACGCCAAGGCCGCGCTGCTCCGCTGGGTCTTGCTTGTTCTCGTCGCTGGCTGCGGGTACCTGGCGGCGCCGGGCGACTCTGCGAGGTATGGTGGCAGTGCTGTTGGGGGTTATCTGGTGGCTTTTAAGGAGACGCTGCTGGGTGCTTTTGGTGCTGCTAGGGCTTAATACATGCCGTGTCAGCTTTGCGCCGCGTGGATGATGCAACTGCTTTTTGAAGGCGCATGCGCGTAGCCACGGCTATTCTACTCGACTTGGGTTGGCTCTTTTTGCTGGAAAGCGGGGGTTGTACAGTAGAAGCAACGCAATGGGGTCAGAATGCAGAGGGTCGATTACGCGACGTTGGATTACATCCATTTAGCAAAGATCCTACGGTCTGTATTTTCGATTCGCATCAACATCAGCCGTAACTTAATACGTCCACGACGCAACGCTCACTCGAGGGCCGTATGATGGGCTTAAATGTGTACAAACAAGGTGTTTTGTCACTGCTGTGGGTATACTCATAGGAGGCAATCTAGGCTTTGCAATAAGGATATCTGGTCAAAGTATAGAAATCCTCTGTCATCTCACGCATGGCATAAAATAAGGCAGTTGTGAATGTCTACAGACCGATTTCTTCGTCGGCATTCTCTGGTTATTTTGTTCCTGAAGCCCAATCCGCATTCATGGACTCAGTGATCTCTGTTTGGTATCATTCCCTCCGGATATCCACCTCTTCTTTTCGGACCCTAGACGTCCGTCACCGCCCCGTAAGCGCGGCAGCCAACCGCCGTCCCCTCTCTCCGCCGAGGTACAGGGTGTCGTCGCCGTCGCCGTCGCCGCGGGCCATCTCGACAGCCTCGAGGTAGCCGCGGGTGACGGTGTCCTCGTCGACGCGCAGGCCGTTCTCGACGAGGGCCTCAACGACGCTGCGCACGCGGGCGATCACGCGCGCCGTCGCCGGCGGCACCGCGTCGTTCTGGCTCGAGTACACGTTGAGCCCCACGCTCTCCTCGATGCGCGTGATTCCCGGACCAGATGTCTCGGCCGCCGCCCCCTCGCCCTCTACGTGCTTGCTGATCCAGATGTACCCGTTCACACCCAGGATCACATCAACCTTATCGTCAGCATCTCCCACGTCACCAGCACCCGCCACTATGCCCCCGGGCCCAGAGCCCGCCCGCCCCGCGCTGATGTCCAGCACGAAGGCCTGGCGGCGGGCGCGCACGACGCCCCCGCCGCCGCCCGTGCCGCTGACGGCGACGAAGACGCCGTTGCGCAGCTTGCCGTACTTGAGGGAGCGGGTGTGGAGCACCGCGGCGCCGTCGCTGAACAGCTGCTGGACCTCAGCGACTAGCAGGTCGCCCTCGCTGAAGAAGGTGCGGATCTGCAGCTCGTCGGTCTCGGTGCGCCGCCGCTGTATGCCCCCCGGCAGGTTGATGGCCGACAGCGGCAGCTGGGCCAGCAGCGACGCGCCCACGTCCACCCGCCACCGCTTCGCCTGCACCTCCACGATGCGGCCCACGACCAGGTCCCCGATCTCCGGCGTGTAGCGCGCCCGCAGCGGCCGTACGGAGAGCAGCTTGTTGGTCTTCGAGAGCGTGCCCGCGACCGAGGATACGATGGCGGGCGGGTCGGCGGTCGTGTAGGTTCCGTGGCCGCTGGGGGTGGGAGGAGGGAGTGTGTTAGTCTGCCGAACCATTATGGTGGTGCGCGATAAGAAAGGCAAAGAAGAACGTACCGCATCCATTGCGGATCCTCTGTTATAACCTCGCCCGGCGTCACGATCGCGTCGTCTGTCCGGCGGGCGCGTTTGCTGGGCCGCATCATGGAGATGTTGCCCTCGAGGTCGGCGCCGCCGTCTGAGTCTGAGTCTGAGTCGGATGCATAGCCGGTGCTTGGTTTGTCAATCGGCAAAGGAGCCGGTTGAAGGATCGTGATGGGCATGATGACGGTTCTACACTTCCGGGAAGTGCTCTCCCCTCGGTGTGTCCGGTGGCGGTGATGCTAGTGTGATTATTGGCGATGTTGGAAAAGATCCCGTCATGGTGGTTGCAGAATTATCGATTTATTTTGCAGCTGGACCCTTGGACACTTTAGGGCTGCTGCAGGACCCATGCATACCCCGCTAGGCGCCTAAACCTTAGCATCATTAGTAGCATTGGCCCCGCAGCCCCCTGCTAACGTCACCCGTGGCTTAGTCTAGGTACCCAGTACCGAAAGGTGCATGTGATATCCAGATTCAGCTACATACCACTCCCATTCTTACCAGTTTAATTACCACGTACACGTGCAACTCCCATAACTCCCTGTAGCTACTGTAATATATCATCATACTGTAAAGTTGTCTTTATCTGACGGTACTGACTACGTACAAAGCTACCTTCCTAAGGGCCCTACGTGACAACGGCCTAGCTCAAGGTCCGTTGGTTCAAACAGGTCATGATCGCTCCCTCCGTCGTCATCACCGTCAAACATTTCTCCCGTAACAACGGCGCCGGGTGAGACGTCGGACAGGATGGAAGAACCCCATGTGTTCGTCAACCGCGACGATCCCATCCCGACTATCGTCCTGGATGGCTCACGTACACCTTCGCGTTCAGTGACCCCTTCCCAGCGACGCGCTAACCATGACTCGGACCATTCAGACGCCGAGATCCCATCGCGAGCCAGGGGGTTGCGAGATCGCTTCTCGGCTTTGAAAGGCAAGGCAAACATCCAGGATCATCTTGTAGAGAAGCTTCTACAGCAGGTGATCCCTGTGGATGGTGGACATGTCCAGCCCGAGGATGAGCGCCCAGGAGATGGCAACAGCGGTGGTGGACATGCCACGACCGAACGACCCAACTTCAACATCACGACCATGTCAATCAACTTCCGGCGCTTCAACGCCCGCATCGGTGTCGTTTTCGTCTTCCAGGAGCGGGTGGAGCGGCTGTTGTCGTGGCACCAGCCGACGCACACGCTCTCGTTCCTGGCCATCTACACCTTCGTATGCCTGGACCCGTACCTATTGCCGCTGCTGCCGCTGGCGGTGCTGCTCGTGGCCGTCCTGATCCCGAGCTTCGCGGCGCGCCACCCGGACCCGGAGATGAGCCTGAACAGTGAGCAGGTGCTTGGGGGGAGCGCGCCGTACTCGTACTACAGCTCGTCGTCACGGGGCCCGCCGCTGGCCCCGGCCGTGACGGTGCGCCCCGCCAAGGAGCTCAGCCGTGACTTCTTCCGCAACATGCGCGACTTGCAGAACAGCATGGAGGACTTCAGCCAGCTGCACGACGCCGTGGTGTCGCTGGTGGTGCCGCGCACCAACTTCAGCGACGAGGCGCTTAGCACCGCGCTGTTCGCTGCTCTCTTCGCTGCCTGCCTTGTGCTGAGCATCGCGTCCGCCGCGCTGCCCTGGCGGCTGATCTTCCTCTCCGCCGGCTGGGCCGCCACCTGCGCGGGGCACCCGGCCGTCGCGCGCGCTCTCGAGAGCGCCCACCGCAAGCACCTGCGTCCCCAGTCGGAGCGCGCGCTGAGCCTTGCCGGGCGCTGGGCTGCTGACGACGTCATCCTCGACGGCAGCCCCGAGACCCGTGAGGTCGAGATCTTCGAGCTGCAGCGTCTGTCGCCCGCCGGCGGCGAGTGGGAGCCCTGGCTCTTCAGCGCCTCGCCCTACGATCCCCTCTCCCCCGCCCGCATCGCCGGCGAGAAGCCCGCCGGCGCCCGCTTCTTTGAAGACGTTCTGCCGCCCAAGGGCTGGGAGTGGAGCGAGAAGAAGTGGGCCCTCGACCTCTGGAGCCGCGAATGGGTCGAGGAGCGCATCATCACCGGCGTCGAGATCGAGACCGAGGGCGAACGCTGGGTCTACGACATCCACAACGAGAACGCGGACCGCGTCGGCGTCGTGGAGGACCCGGCCGGCGAGGCTAAGGGCAGCAAGGAGAAGGGTGGTAAGGGCTACATGCCCGGCCCCAGCTGGGAGGAGGGCGAGGACGGCGATGTGAAGAGGGGAGAATGGAGACGTAGGAGGTGGGTTCGGTTGGTCAAGAGGAAGAGAATTAGTGATTCGTAGCAATCAGCCTCGTGGTAAATTTCTGAATGGTTTCCAGCTTAGCCGCCACGTAGCCTTCGGACAAGCCGGTGGTCCGGGGCTTGGACTTGCTCGATGACATTCACTCAAGCATTTCCTCCTTGTCAGCATGTGATACGTGACGCCAGCCACTGCATAATTCCATCCCATGGAGGTGGAGGTGATGATGTTTGTTAATTAACGCCCATCCAGCCTTCTCCTGTCTTGTCAACTCCAACTTTCCCAATCAGCCAGTCTACTATAATATAAAGCATCTAGATACGCCCGCATGGGGGTCTCCCCGGGCCCTCCCTACCCAGACCATACTACCACTACTATCACATCGCATCTGCCTATCTACCGAAGTCCCTACCCACCACCACCGCAGCTACACCAGCACTCTACACCATGGAACTCATCGATTCCCACCATGTCCGACGGCCATGTCATGACCCCCTTTACGCTAGACCATCATCCCGGGTATGCCGCTGTCCGGCCCACTCTCCTATGCACATGTACAGTGAAAGCATCAGCGATCCTAACGGGGAAAACGAGTCCAATCCGCGCGCAATAGGTACGATAGTCGTCCTAGCAGTCCTCTTCAGCCTCGGCGTCCTATTCGTCGGCTACTTCCTCCTCGAATGCTTCCGCGACCACAGGGAAGACGAGACGGGCGGCGGCGGGAAGGCCGGGCGAAGGGGCTGCTGCTATTGCGATTGCGATGGCGGCGGTCCCCGGGACTGTTTCCGCTAGTGGGCGGGCTGGACTTCTCGTGGGCGGGAATGCGGGTTCCATCTGGATACGATGCATATACATGTGGGAGCAGGGCCTTGGGAATGACTTGCTGCGCATTATGTCTGGGGAGGGAATCATGCGGGCGGTCTAGGAGAACCATGTGGCGGAGGAGTGTTGATGGAACGGAGACGTATGGTTTGACAAACTGGGGGGTTGCTGTCTTTCGTCAATAGCCCACCCCTAAGACTCTCATGAGGCTCACATCTTGTATACCGACACGGTAACGGAGCGATAAGTTGTTGTTTTCAATAATCTGTTTATGATGTGGCTATGAGAATGCGTATATAGCCTCTGCTAACGCAGAATGACAGTAACAATTAATTCCATTCTGTTCACTACATCGTTTAAATAATTTCTGGTCGCTGCTCCTACCAAGGGTATGAACATCTCAGGTCCACTAGCAAGGCAACAAACTACCGCAAGGGTAGGGGCTCAAGCATGCCAACGTCGAATAGTCCGTCACCGTCGAAGACCCGGCACTATGCACGCACGGCGGACTGGGGAACCAGTAGATATGAAGCAGGAATCAGTTCATGAGTGCAGCTGACGTCATCACAGCAGCTGAATCAGACGAACCCATCGTGGGCGAAACCAACAGAGATGTTGATGTCAATTTAGATAGGATTGACCAAGTGCTCTGGGGTAGATTGATGATAAAGATGCACTTCTAATAAGGCGTTGTAGTTGGCACATACCTAGTGTGAATCTACCTGCGTTTGAAGGGAATCTGCTTTCACAGAAACCAAAACTGACATAATAACCGTTGGCAACCGCTTTTCGGTCTGCATATCACTAAAAATCTCCTGACGCGCCCGGGTATCGGTTGCCGGATCTTGGCTTGCATCGGGGCTAAAGTTACATAGTAGTCAGCTAAGTCGCCTAACTTAGCAGTCGAATCGAAATGGCTACTGAATCAGGTGCTCCAGGCGCCATGATACTAGAAAGAATTGCAGTGTGCAGTAAGAACTCCTTATGTCCAGGTCGTAGGATGGCATCATGTAAACCACCCCTTCGCCATTCCCATATTCTAGACTAGAAGACCAACTCCTTTCTTCTGATGGCTGTTGCAAAAAAGAGAGTGGAACGGGCCTTGGCCTTGGTGCTGTGAGTGCCAGATGGGGCGCTGTGCCATGGCGATGGACTTATCCGTCCGGCCCACGCGCAGGTGAGATGGTTAACCGGATCCGGAATGCAGCCGTGTCGATCATAAGGATACGGGACCCACAGCCCATTGAGTGGCAGTGCTTAGACCATAATTTCCTTGGTCCTTGAACCCCAGCATTCTTTCCCCCTCGCGACCATTCGGTGGTAGTATAGGTCAAAGTTGCGATATTCGACCGGAGAAGACGACGGCGGCGGCAATTCAGCAATCATCTCGGCTCAGCGGATTCATCGCGAACCATTCGAATCGATCATCGTCGGCAAATGTAGCCCGGCTAGTCGAGGACGCGGCGCATCGAACCACCGCCCAATTGCGAGCGAGCGAGTAGCCCCCTAAGAGAAGGAGCAAACGGTGGAGGGAGTGTCGAGTCGGAGCGGTGACATCGAGGGGCAGCGGGCGTTCTTAATCAGTATCATTTGGAGTTGACCTCTTTCGCGGGCGATTTCAATGGTCACGTCCCTACTCCGAACCCTCCCGTCCTCCGCCCGACCATATATAGTTTGGCCATGGAAGCCGAAGAACGGTCCGACGACTCCCAACGTGACGACGCCCACGACAAGTGGCAGGATGCGATAAGGGTGAAGCCGGAGAGCCAGAAGAGGTGGGACGTAATCAAGGTGATCCTGCGGTCGTTCACCCTCCTGTGCGCCATCGCGCTGGTCGTATTTTGTGTCAGATCGGGGCGCGTGTACGGCGACTTCTTGCCGGACACTTACTCCATTGCTTTCATCGGCTGCGTGGCTCCCGTAGGTCTCGTCCCCACCCGCCCTGTCGAGAGGCGATGTGACAAACGCGCCGCCGGACTGAGGTAAAGAGCTTGGTGGAAAGCTGACAAGAGTGTATGAGCCCAGGCCAGCATCTCCGGCTTCTGGGCCCTGGCAGAATTCATTACCTTGTGCGTCAGAACGAGGAGGTCGGGCCTCCGCCTCACCGGAATACCCCCGGGGGCACATGTTGCCGTGGACCTACTCCTATGGCTGGCCACCCTTGTATTTATGGTGCTGTTGGGCGTGTGGTTCATAGCGGCCTTTCAGGCGTCGTGGTACTACCCTGGATTAAGCGGCGAGCAGATGGGGATCACGTTGGCCGCGCTGTGTTTCGAGTTGGCATTGACGTGAGTACCTACCTACTCCGACAAGGTCCCTCCATCTGCGATCCCCCAGGGTCCAGCTGCCGGCTGCTCTGGTGTGCTGACTGTCTACCTACAGGGCTTTGCATTTTACCCTCTTCGTGAGGGCCTGTATCGAGACGGAGAGGAGGAATAGCGAGAGGCGGATAAAGAAGGCGATCATGTCGCTCAGCCAACGGGGTTTGAATCTCGGCAGTGCATCAAACTGGATAATCCAACGGAGCCACACATTGTCAACGCCGCCGCCCGAATCGGTAATAGAGGAGCCGATGAACAGGCTGCCGGAATCACCCATCCCCCCGGATCAAAGAAGTGATGCGGAGGCGGATGTTGAGGCAGAAACGCGGACAGAAGACAACGTGAAGTTCATCATGCCGGCGTCGGTAATAAGAGAGATGACGGTCCAGAAGTATACCATGATGGGCCCGGCGGACGGCGAGCAAAAGTACCCTGGGCTCAGGCGCGGAGAAAGATAAAGAATCTAGACGGGCGTACTGGACGGGGGTTGCAAGGCGTTTGATTTGGACTTTTGCATATAGCCATACGGTCACAGCAGCTGGGAGGTTTAGACATGATACCACAATATATACAAGTTGTATTTCGCAGCATTTTCTAGCATCTGCACCCTTACTGTCTGTGGGTAAACTTGTAATCTTTCGTTGTATCTGCTTTTCTGCTCCTTTTGTCGATTACATGCGCTAAACCGTCATGGGGGTAGTTCTCAGGCACGGCGAGAGACCAACGCATATGATATGCTTCCCGGGTGGACAGGAAATACGGATACCTCATTCCAAACTTCCAAGGAAATGACGGTGTAACTAGTTCCTCCCTACCGCCCAAGCGAGTCTGCATCCGCGCAACAGTGGCCGATAATCTACGTCGTAGGAAGTATGAGATCTGATAGTCCCACCATAGATCGGGGCCTCACACCCCTCGGCACTATTCATATTCGACAGGAGGCGTGGCATAACAAATCCCTTATCCGGCGCCAGGCGCTTCACGTCCGCGAGGCCCGTTATGAATCAGAGCATAGGCGAGAGTGAGAATAAGGGTTATGCTAGGTAGAACAGCGGAGGCCTAAAGGGCTTACGAGAGTTCGGGATCACTACACAATAAGCCTTTGGGGACAGTTCATTTCATTGCTAGACAATCGGCTCCATCCCTAAGGTCAATGATCTGTTTATAGCTTCCGCGCTGCCCCTTTAAAGCGACAAAATCCACTTAAGCATTGGGATTAATAGAGCACATGGTGAGACTGTTCTGGGACCAGTTGACCTATACTTCATAAAAACCGCTCCCTGAAACTACTGTCAAGATTTCGCCGGGCATGTCAAGTACAGTCCTTGAAGGAATGACTCGGGACACATGCAGCTCGCACCATTGTTAGAGCCCTTGTTCATTATCAAGTCTCGCAACAACGCGGCGATGATGATGGATCGTTTTGACGATACGGTTCCTTGTTTGTGGGGTCACAATTGTACGAAACAAAGGGGGCACGAAGAGGTTGTTCAGGTCATACGTCCGTGCTTATATATATATATATATATATATCCTGGCAACTTGTCGCCCCCATGGAAACTGGCCGTTTTGTATTGTTCGCAGTTCTTTTCGTTGAATATTCATCACGCAACTCTAACATGGCAAAAATAGACAATATCCTCCTGGCGGCCCGCAAGCCGGGAAAAGGGGGCTACATAGTCAAGAACCCGCGCTCGAGATGCATCGGCATCGCCGCCAAGAAAACCGCGGGCAGTCTGCCGGACCTGACCGTCGGCCACTTGGGGGGCTGCGAGTGCCTGGACGTGCGGCTGATCGCGCTCTGCAGGCACGCCGACCGCATGGTGAAGCTCGGCCGCTTGAGGCGGGCCCGGAAATACGACCTGGTCCTAGCGCTGAAGCTCCGCTCCCCGGCGCTCCCGGAGGAGCTGCGGCTCAAGGTGCGCAGGCAGAGGCGGAAGGCCGGTATCGACGACGGGGAGGACGAGGAGGTGCTGAGGGTCCTCGAGTACAGGAACACCCAGCGCCTGACGGAGACGTGGAAGAACCTCGAGGCTTATCGCAAGAGACGGGTCTGGTTGGATTGGTAAGCCTTGAAGCAGGGCGAGCCACGGGTTCTCATAGTGTCACTTGTGACGAATAACCCGGAGCCACGGATCCTAGCCAAATCTGATTGCTCGAATGGAGTGCTTGAAGAAGATATTAAGGGGTACATAGTCGTAGTCAGCCGGCCTCGACGGCATTGTATATACGGTTATACGAGATGGTCTTAAGTCTGTTAACTACCGATTTCGAATTTCCATGATACCTTGCTCTTTTGAAGGAGAGTACAAGTGCTAGATTTTTGCCGAGGGAGAGATAATGGCAAATGGCGGACATGCAAACTAGTTAACGTCAAGTATAGGTATGATCTACGCAAGACCTTCTGGCTTAAGAAGACAGTCTAAGAATTCTGCGGGTAAATGAATGTGATCCCCCGGATCTGGTTAGCAGTTCTTTGAATCTCAATCCCTCCTAGGATGAATATCTTTTCCGCCAAATCCGCATTTAGGTTCGTGGTCCTTTCCCGCAAACGCTTCCATATAGTCTTGGCGTTGTCTCTTCACGTTCTTCAAGGATACGTTCATGAGACCCCTTAATACCCTCCAAGTCCATAGGGGACTGTTTGTTCTCGCAATGTTGACCCACTTTCCCATGTGTGGCGAACAGCAACAGTGCGGTTATTGGCTCTAAAGGCATATTGGGCTATTTGACAGCATGCATTCGACGACGGTTTTGACTTATCATCCTAGATTCTGTCCTTCGGGTCTGCAGCTAGCATCCTTATAACTCAGATAAAGGGAACTACGACAGGGTGGGTGCTATTGTTAATCCATGCACTACATAACCCACTCCCACCACAGTTCATATACCACATATCCGGGAAATTGTCATGGTTGATGAACTCGCTGATGCCGGAATGCTCGTCGTCATCAACGGTACGTGAAATGGCCACACTATTGTTAGACACCCTCTCGTACATACAGATATAGAATCTGAAGCTCGGGTCGTCGCACCGGACGGGAGGCTCCGCATCCACGGGCTTCTCTGCCGGAACTGGGCCCTGCGACGACCAGGCGCATGGCCCATGCTGGGCGATGAGGAATGTCGAGGTGGATGTTGACATATCTGTGAGGTTAACTAGGTGGATCATCAGCAGGGCTCTTCATAACTCCTTGCATATGTTGTGGATGTTGCATACACCGTGGAGAACAGTGAGGACTGTTGCCTTCAGTTTGGCAAGTAGGCGTCGATGGACGGGATGTGGAAAGCCTGCTCTATTTGTCTCGGAATCACAGGAGTCATTCCAGCCGGAGCTGAAGGCAGACCGGCGACAGCGAGCAACATAAGGTATGAGACCCTGATGGCACGCATTAAAACATTTGCAACTGAAAAAGTAAAAGATTATCAGGTTAACTTTTAAAACTTCTAGCTAAGGAGCAGTTCGGTTACCTTCAAACTTTTATTTTTATGGCCCGTGCCAACGCTGTCAATCAACAAGGCAAAATAAAACTGCTAATGCTGATATCTCCATTATTTCGATTTTGGTTTTAATCAGTTAATTTTAACGAACAGCTTTAACTTTAATCAGCTTTGTTACTGTTTAATATAATATTACGAACGAACATTTTACGGAGGTTAGGTTAGTTATATTTAAAATAAAAATTAGTATTCAAAAAATTAAAAGAAAAAAGTTTGTTAAACTTTAAAACGTTATATATATAATAAGAATAATTAAGCTTAATTAACACTATAATATATAATTAAATTATTATTCTTTTTTAATAATATATATAATTAACGTTATATTTAAGGTTCGTTAAGTTAATACACTTAAATACGGTATTAAATACGGAAATTAACGGCTGCAAAAACAGTAACGACGGTAGCAAGCTGTTTCCGTTAACGACGGCGCGTTTTCCGTATTATTATTAAAATTATCGATCGTAAAAAGCAATAAATATAATAACGAGATCGCAAAATGACAGTTACAAAAGTTTAATTTATAACATTATTAAAATAAAATAAAAATAAAAACTTTAAGCTAGTAACAAGCTTTTAAAATAATTTATATATTATTAATTATTTGTCTTAACCGTTCGTAAAAGATTAAAATAAAAAGAAAAGAAAATTAATATAATAATTAAATATTATTAATTCGAACTTATTAAAAAACCAGTAACTTTAAACCTAAAAAGTGGAGATTGCTAATATTAATAAACCTAAACGGTTTCCTGATAATAATGTTGATTTCTTACAAATACGCAATTTTCAAGTTAACCGAACTGCTTTTAAAAGAGAGAGGTAATGATTATCTCACCAAGGTCAGACCTAAATTGTGACGTTGTGGCTGCGCCTGCGGGGTAACGTTAGCTGTAGCTAAGGTTTTGAAAGAACTGTAGCTTCGGGTACCCGCTAACCAATTGGAAAAGTTGCCTCAGCTAGCTCACGCCTCTCTGGCTCGTTTTCTAAATATACTGCTGTATCACGCTAAAAGTTATCCAATCAAATCCCCAATCCCCGTAACGAGCCAGCGAGGCCTGAGTGGAAGTTGTAGAAAAATTGGCCCGCACAGCGCCCTTTTACAGAATATAATTTTTTCCCAATCTAACATATTTATCTATTCGAATATATATATAAAAAATTGACAACAAGCTAAATTAAATCCTATAAGTCTGATGTTTCGTATACACGTCGAATATAAGGTAATATGTACATAGAAAGGTTTTTTAAAAATATTTTAAATAGCAATTATAGCTAATATTATCGGATATAAAAGATATTAACTATATTGTTATATTAACTTAACGGCGGGTATTGTAATATACCTTCAGCTTTTAGGTAGCCTAGCTACGGAATATATATATGCCGATTAATGGGTAATCTTTTCGTATATAGTATACGTTACGTATTTTTTAACTAGTTAATATGCTTTTTTTAACGTCTTTAAGTAATTACGACGTTAATTATTCTAGTTTATTACTTCTTAGAATTATAATGATTTATTTTGTTTATTTAAGTGATTAAATCTTTCTTAATAAATTTAAATTTTTATACGAAATTCTTAATCTTTTTTTTCACCGATTTAATATTTTTATAACATTTAATGATATACTTACATTATTTGTTAATTATTAAATTATAACGTACCATACAAGCGAACTATATATACAAGCGAACTCTACACTTTTTTATTATCCAACTACTTAACTTTAATTATTTATTTTTCAATAATTATAACGTAAAATGGCTTACAAAAAAAGAAAAAATAAACCTAGCCGTTTAAAATAAAAAACAAGAACCGAAACTTAATTATAAAAAGCTTACTTCTATTTATAAAGCCTTATTTATTACTTTAAGAACGCAAAATAAAAATAAACGCGCCCGATTTAATACCGTTCCTAATTTGCACAAATTAACGCCGACCGAAAAGAAATCTATTATCGAAATTTTTTTTAACCTAACTACGTAACCATTTTTTATTCGATTTTAATACGTTAAAAATATGGTCAATATATTATTAACCTAGCGCGTTATAAAACGCGCTAAGATTAATTAGGCGTCGAATTTTATT